>JAUMHB010030024.1:0-16931 GCA_032359685.1 Pittosporum tobira | reverse complement strand
GCTATTCATCAGCCAGCTACGGTTGTGCCCGGAGGTTCCGTCACTCCGGCGAAGGTGGAGGTTCAGCCAAGTACTATTATTAACAATAATGTTAATAATAGTACCGGGGAAGGGTTCAGGCTGAAGAGAGGGAGAGGGCGACCTAGAAAATATTTTCCAAGTGAGCAGATTTTCAAGGCTCCTCGGTTCGCATCTCCACCTCGTGTCACGGTAGCGCCGGAGTCGGCTGAAGGGATTTCAGTGAAAAGACGTAGGGGAAGACCATCTGGCAGAACACAGCAACCTGCTTCTGTTCCTTCAGGTATATATTTATATATATTAGAAAATTTAATTATTTTATTTGTGGTTGTCGTGTTTGAAATAAGTTGTAGCTGCTTCAGCCTTCAGGTATAAATGTTTTTTGATATAATCTCTCCAAATTTCGTCTATTCCCTAAGTTTTAAAATAAGATTTATTTATATGATTTATTATAAGATCAGAATCAACAAATATTTTTATAAATAAAATTATTTAGATAGTTTACAACATTCACATTTATATAAATTAAAATTTGACAAATTTTTGTTAATTTGAAAATTATAATTTTAAGATTTACCTTTAGAATTTGGGGGGAACTGAGGGAATATAATATATGTGTTTATGTATTGCTACATGTTTATGTTTTATTACTCTATCAATAATTAGATACAAGTAGTGTCAGTAAACAACCAAGGTTGGATGCCAATGGCCGTAGAAAGTCGGGCAATTTACACCAATGCTGTTTGAAACTTTTTGCGTCATATTATGTTAATGTTAAATTACCTTTCGCGTAAGCTTTCTACGGGTATTAGATTTCATCCCTATGGATTGGCAACCACACACACACACACACACACACACACACATATATATAATTGGTCATCTCCAACTAACTTGGGATAAAAGATACAATTGAGGTGATTCAAGTATGATTCCTTGTAGATCGAAGGGAAATCTAATTAGAGGACTGAGTAGTTGTAATCCCGAAGAAAATTACAATATATCTTTTGATATGAGAATAATTGTATCTTTTAGTTAAAACAGCATTTATGTCTTGACCGTTATTGTTAGTGAACTCTTATTTAAATAAGGTTTTATTTAGGAAATTACTGCACATCGCGACCTCTTGTTAAATAAGGTTTTTGATTTAGAAAAATCACTGCAACATAGTGAAGATTACCTTTTATTCAGCTTAACCTATGTTTCTTTTTCCAAGTGATGTGTTGAGTCGTCCTTTATTTATTTGTTGTCTTTTTAAGTACTGATAGTAAATAGTGTGTGAGGTGGGTTTCTTAATTCATGTTAAAAGACTTTGGAAAGAAACTGTAGTTTATGCAAATTAACTAGAAAGTTTTACAAAGTTTAATTCTTTGATGCAGGCTTGAGCTTTACTCTTAAAGACTCAATTTTTGTAATAAAAAAGTTACAATTCGTTTCTATAATATGAACCAAATAATCTTTACGTCAAAGTTTTGGTGTATAATTAATTTTGGTGGTCTTTTCCCTTCACCACTCTGCCAAGTCAGTTGTTTGATGTAAAAGCCCCCAATAAAACGGGGAAATCCCTCAAAGATATTGTGATACTTAGAAAAAGGAAGCACATTCTTCTTATGGCATCAAATATCTATGCTCCAATTGTAATAGATGTATATAAAGGTTATAGCGAATTCAACAAACATATTTTTGTTCTTACTCCCATACAGTAAACATTGATTTTTGTTTTGTGTTAGCATGCTGTTATCCAAGTATATCAGATTATAATGAAACATTAATGTGCAGGATTAGCAGGGGTAGCAATGTATCACTGTATGCCGCAACTGATTGAAGTGAAAGCTGGAGAGGTATATTCAGCTTCCAATAACTTCCCTTTCAGTTTTCTTTTATGTTAAACCAGTGTACAATAGTCTTCTGAGGAAAAAGAAAGAGTGGTACGTGTATTTTCCTATGGTTGCCATTGCATCATCAGATATTCATATGTTGGAATTGCATTTACAATAATCACTGAGAAGAACTTGTTATTTGAGACTTGCTAGTTCCCCGGTATTCGTCATCGACCTCGTGTTTGAAACTTACAAGTTCCCTGATATAGTGGTTTTTCTTAAGATTAACTGTATTTCCTTAGTCGTGAAATAGCAAGAAGTGCTAAAATTTCGTGGCCTCGCCATTAGAAGAAGAGGGTACAAGTGAACAAAAAATTAGACATCCTTATGAATCTTTTTCAAATTTGTACTTGGTTTGTCCTTAAAAGAATGACGGACACCTCATTAGTTTGCAATCAATCATTTTTTTCCAGGCGCGGGGAGTGTGTCACAACTCACAATCCTTACGTTATTATAATTCTGACTTCATACTTTGATATAGTTACCTCTTAGCTGGAGATTGTTAACTTATACTCTCAGGATATCCTAGCAAAGATTATGACTTTCGCTCAACAAACCACACAACCATTGTGTGTTCTGTTCGGAACTGGTGTTGTGTCCAATGTGACACTTCGACTGCCAGCATCGGGTGAAGCGGTCACGTATGAGGTTTGTATAGGCTTTCTTTTCTCTTTCCTTTTTTAATATTAAAAAATTTTATATACTTCATACGTTTTCTTAAATATAGATGGAAGTGTGGTAAAACTAACCATGAACTTCCCGAAATTGCTAGTCTTAATGGAGCAAAATCAGCAGCTTGTTTTGGAAAATATTATTGACTAACTAACCAGAAGATAAATTCTGCCTCAGTTTTTTTAGTGGAAATATTACTTTTATTATATTATACATCTAATTGAATCTGAATCAAAGTATATTACAAACAAGTGTTAGAACTTTCTTAAATTTGTAAAGTCTAGAGTTGTTAATTTTTATAAGCTGATGCTTTACACACTGCTTGCTTATGCAGGGACGATTTGAGATCTTGTCTCTTTCTGGTTTCTTTTTGGTTGAAGAGTCCGGTGGCCAGCGCAGCAGAACAGGAGGTTTGACCGTGTCGCTATCCGGGCATGGTGGTAATGTTTTTGGTGGTGGTGCTGCAGGGCTCCTGATTGCGGCATCCCTTACTCGGGTATGTTTTCTTATCATGATAAAATGTGTTATTCCCTTGGGTACTTAGAGAGTTTGAATTTTGTTGTTAAACTCGGAATATCATGCCACTTTCTTTTTAAAATAAATAATTTGCCACTTTTAGTATGCTGCTGATCTTTATATTCCTGCTGTCACATTGATGATGTTATTGCTGCTTGGTAGTTCATATTCTGGTTGTGGTTCACCCGGGCCATATTTCCACGCTGTCAGATGTTTTTTCATTTAAGTTTCGGCCAACATTTTTACCTGCTGGCTGGTTGTTTTCGAACTGGAAAGAGTAGTAACACGTCATGTTTAAATGATGTTTATTTTACTGTGCATGTTCTATTTTACGATTTCCGGAATTAGTTTCTTTGTTGAATGCGAAGCTTTAAAAAGTAATCTTATTAATGATTAAGGTTCACATGGTTTAATGAATATGTTTTCTGTTATTTTTGAAAATTTTTCGTTTAGCGAGTGAAGAATCTATTACCTAATAATAATCACCCTCGAGTATTGTGGATACCATATTTCTTTATATAAGCTATAATGTGATTGTACTATTTTATTTTATTTTTCTATAAGTCGCAATGAGCACTGCAGTACCAGCTTATATACAGGGCTATTATCGTACAAAGAAACTGCAACAAATTAAACCATATTGAGGTTTGCCTTTTCATATTGCAGGTATTTGTCGCTGATTTCATCCCAAAAGAAGGTCAGCAACCACCAGAGGCTCTCTCAGGCACAGCAGCAGTTGGCGGAACTACAGCAGCAGCAGCAGTTGGCGGAACTCCAGCAGCAGTTGGCGGAACCCAAGGCGAGTCCTCAGCTGGCCCTGGAAACACTGGAGGTGGAAACAATGGAAATTCTCAAATTCCGAGCATAGCCTGGAGATAAAATCTGGGAGAGAGTATTACTGGCAGTGCAGGAGATATGGTAACTCCTGCTGAGTTATAGAAAGTTTCTATACATGGTCTAGATTGTTGTTTTTCTGGATTTATAAGCTTCGCATTTCAAACTCCTATGGGTAAAACGCTATGTCTTAATAGTGTGAGGGATTTCTCCACTTTATTAGGTAGATGAGTTGGTTCTCTACCATTAGGAGTAAAGCCCATTTAAATTATTATGAACTTATTCTCTATATTGAAAATGGCTAATAGAACAACAGGTCATGGCTATTTAAAGCCATGGGTTGTTCTTTGTCATTTTTGTTAGGAGAAATATGGATGGTTGAACCTGGATTCTCATGATCAGTTATTCATTTTGTTTTGTTAAACTTTTGTTGTGTATTTCTTTTTCTTTCTCTCTTTTTTCCCTCGTTAATATATTAACTTCGTTATTTTTTGATGGGCATATTAACTTCGTTGTGAATCTACATGAACGGGGTTTTCAAACAATCCCCACACGTATACATGTGTTGGGGGTTGGATTTGATGAAAGATGGATGTATAAGTTATGAAGGTGAGGTGTTGCTTTATTGTGATTGACATTACTGTTGCAGGCTTCTTCCTTCTAAAGGTGTGTTTGGAAACATCAATTCCATAGCTTGGAATTGAAATTGGAGTCCCCAAATAATTGGATATCTAAGAGCTGCTCGGAAGTCGGAACTAGGATCAAAACCAAGTCTTCCAATTCAATAAATTGAATACTATGACCCAACCCAAGTTTTTTCTGGTCTCTCCTCGTTCTCTCCCTGCGATCCCTAGGTTCATCTGCGTCACCTTCTTTTCCTACGTCAAGCCCTTCTATTTTAAACATGCAAGTTTCCTATATTTCGAGGGTTTTCTAAAATAGGATTGGTAAGGGATTTGCTACAATGTATGCAGATTGCAGAGTCGCTAAGCTCTCGTAAATATATAATACTTAATTCAATTGTTGTTTTGTTGTTATTGAATGATTAAATTTGAATATGTCGTGTACTTGTGTTCCATCAAATATCATAGGACCTTTATATGCATGTAAGTCTAGTTGTGGCTTAGTTATCACACTGCTTGGCACCTGTTGCCCAAAGATGATATAGATATAGATATAGATATAGATATATATAGAAGTCTAGTTGTTCCAGTTTCCCTTTCCTAATTTATAAACAGAAAATATAGTAAATTGTGTTCATTTTGGGTGCATTACGAAACCCTCAAAATTAAATGCATCAAGTTCTGGTAAGTGCTGGTTGTGGTTTCTTGCTATTCCGAGATATTTCTCTTATAGACATCTTCCCTTTAAGCAGAAGGGTTGGTTTTGGTTTCCTGCTGTTATATTTCCCTCTTTTTCCATTTTTTTTTATATTTTTTTATTTTTAGAGTAGCATCTAATTAAGAATATATATGAACTAAGTTTAGGTATAAACTTGTGGGATTTAAAGATTCCCAAATTCAACTAAATGTGTGAAAATAATACCTCAAAAAATATATTTAAATAAAAAATTAATTACAACTCCGTCAATTTAAAAAATCTGACTCTACTTCTGAATATCACTACTTTTACTAGTATAGGTTAACGATGGTATATGACCAACTTTTAGCATCATAGTTTTTTTCAGGTGCATCGATCCAAATCAAGAACCCGAGAAAGCAAAATGAGATTTTGGGTTTAAATTATTCAGTTCAAGGTGGTGTTGTGATGTTGTTCACCATGCTCAAGTCGATATATATGAAATTCGTTATTAAATAGCACTCTTCTACCAAAAAGAAAAGAAGTGATTCTTTATTTTTAGGGTTTGCTGGGGATATGTTCTACCGTTAATTATATTTGTTAGTTACAACGTAGTTGGTACAATCCTATTAATTATATTTGAGATATGTTTTTACCTTTAAAGCCTTAAATTTGTATGGTTTGTTACGGTATTTATCCTCTTTTTTTTTTTTTTTTTTTTTTTTGTTTAATTTCTATTAAACGGTGAATAGAAAAACTAAAAATATATTTCGCGACCAGTGTCAGTAATAATTTATTTAGCAAATAATATTGGTGCACAAAACTCGTTTAAAGACTTTAAGTTCACAAAACTCAATCTCAATTAATATTGAGGCAGACGACTTGCATCACCATTCCCGATGTTTTTTCTTTTTCTTCGAGTGGACGCCACTCCCGAGTTGCCCACCCACCGATCCAAGTAAGGAAATTATATTCAACGGGGCTTCGTGAGAAATGAATCTTTTTTCTGTTTTATTTTCTATTATATTCTTTATATAGTTTATCAAAATATATTTATGTATTTAAAATAATTTTAATAATTTTTAATAAATAAAAAAAATTATATACTGTATAAATAATACTCCTTTCGTCTCATTTGTATTGTAACACTTGTCTTTTTTAAACGTCTCACATTATTTGTAATATAACCAATTTAAAAATTTTAATAATATTAATTGTCTAAATTATTTTTATTTTATTAAATATGGCTCACTAATTCAATCACTATTATTTTGTTTTAAATTATTATATGTCCTACTACTTTAATTACTATTTTATTATTTTTTTTATTCAAATAATAATATTAATTATTATTCTCTTATTTAAAATTATAATTTAAAATGCTGTAAATATTTTGAGAGTGCGGGGGTATATAAGAGAGAACATATCAAAAATACGCTGACGTGGATCTATTAAAAATACGTTTAATATACTTACTTTTGGACTTTTTCTATCCTTAACCAACAGCGATTTAAAGTACCAATATTACGGCTTAAAAGTTGTATAAAAAGGACATTTGAGTTGCTCGAGAGCAGCAGGCATTCCGGTCATGAGCCGGGCCAGATATCTGTACTCCGTAATGGATCTCCAGTACTACTCCCCCTTGTCTGTCATCTCCTCCCTTATGCTCCTCACCCTTTTCCTCTATATCTAGCAAGGGAACTCAAAAGTCTGTTCTAAAACATCAAAACTCCCACCAGGGCCATGGAAGCTACCTGTGTCATTGGAAATATGCTCCAATTGGCCGGTAGTACCGTGCAAACCCGTATGCTCAGAGACTTGGCTTTGAAAAATGGACCTCTCATGCATATCCAACTTGGCGAAATCAGTGCCTTTGTTGTATCATCTGCTCGAGTAGCCAAAGAGGTCTTAAAAACTCATGCTGTTGCGTTTGCAGATAGGCCGAGGCTCGTAGCCAACAACATAATTTTCCGCAACAACAGGGACCTGGTTTTCTCCCCCTACGGCGATTATTGGAGACAAATGCGTAAAATATGCACGCTTGAGCTCTTGACCGTCAACAATTTTCGCGCGCGGCATCCGGGAGGATGAGGTGCGGAGTCTTGTTGATTCAATTCAGGCATATGTAGGAACACCTATAAATCTTGGTAAGCAGTTTTCTGAGTTGGCAAATGCAATAATTTCTAGAGCGATGATTGGAAAGAAAAGCCAGTACCAAGAGGAGCTGATAGGGGCGATACATGTAAGCACACCTGTGGCTGGAGGATTTGATATCTCTGATTTGTTTCCTCTTCATTCACTGAGCCAGATGAAGCCTACCCTAGCCTAGGTCACTGGTGGCACGGAAGAAGCTTGACAAGATCATTGGCAACATAATCCTTGATCACCGGCAGAAAAATAAAGGTGAGGGTTATGAGGAGGATCTAGTTGATATTCTTTTGAGGATTCAAGACAGTGGTGGCCTTCAGTTTCCACTCATTAACAAAAAAAATTTCCCTTTTGGGTAAAATATTAAATAATCAAATACTAATTTGAATACAAAATATTGATTATTCAAAATTCTTATTATTGTGTTTGAACTCTAGGACCAATGAATGAATCCTAAGCAGTGTTCTAAATGTCCTTTTTAGGCCTGTTATTGCACTCATTTGGTCGGGTGTTTAGACAAAGACTATTCTTTCTATAATACTATATATTTAGGTTGAATTTCATATAAAAGTTGACATTTATGCAACTAATTATGCTTTCTACGGTATATTAGTAGAATATTTAATACAATATATTATAATATTCCGCCGCCCAAGTCCTAGCGTTACCCAAAAGTACTATAATATAGTATATAATCTGATGAAGCATATTATTATAATGATCTCATTTGCCAAAATAATTTCTCTTCAAAATAGTGGCTTGGTTGATCGTATTCATAAAACAAATAAAATCGACAGCCGAGTATAATTTATTCAAATTTTATTCGTATAATTTATCAAATTTAAAATAAAATTTATGTATAACTCATTTATCTATCAAGCCAAACACAAATTCGAATCTAAAAATAAAAACTTAATACAAATCAAGAATAAAAACTTTGAAATTTTCTAACGTCTTGCATCAAATATATAAATAACAAATAATAATCTAATTAAATTTGAGTAATTAGTAAAATTTCATATACTCTCTTCTTTAATATTTCGAATCGAATTCAAATCAAATTTTTAGTCAAATAATCTAGAATCGAGCAAAAACTATTTGATTTGATTTACGACCTTATTCATGCCGCAATAACTAATCTAGCTACTTAATTATTTAATAAAAATCATAAAACAAAGTATACTCTTGTTTAATATTTATAAAACAATAGTATATTCTTAATAATTCCTGTAACGACAAGGAAACAGCATTCCATTGGAAATAAAAACATCAAAACAGACTTCACCATTGCAAGTTTACCACAATACTACTAACTTCGCAACTCATTCCCAGAATATATAACGTCTGGGGAGAACTCCGATATATAAAAACTACAAGATATGAACTCGTGAGTCCTTAACACTACGATAATTTCGTCCAACACAACATATTCTGACATTAAATATCAACCATGCTGAAGCGGAGAAATACCATCAGAATCTATCATATGCAGCCCCCCACTTTCTATCTTTGACAACAAGTAAAACATCCTGTAAAGTCTGCAGATGAAAATGATGTTACAAAGACTCTGGACTTGCGGAGGGTCTAATTCTCGACGGCATCATTTGCATCCTGTAATTTTTGGGAGTAATGGACATCTTGTTCATGGAATTGTCAAACTCATCAAGACCCAAATCATCAAAACTCATGGCAATTCCTTCATCTCTTACAATGTGGAGCCCATTCCCATCATCCTTGGCAATATCCTCACTGATGCTACCTTCACTTTGGTAATCATCTTCATCTTCGTCATCATCATCATAAGGTGTTCTCACCAGTGACCAGTAAATGAAGTTTGGCCGGATGAATCTTCGCAATTTTAGAACAAAGTTTCGACAGTTTAGCACCAGATGCAAAAGTTACCATAAGGATTTCCAATATCACCAGGGAACATTTTTTTATTACTCAATCCGCTCCAAAATTAGAGATGCATAATGACTTCTATAGTTAATTTGCAAAATCTTAAAAAATCTACTTAATATGAATTCATTAGTAATTAGTATTATTTTTTAGCTACTTTAAATATTAACAGTTGTTTGTGCTAAAATAAAATAAAATAAAATTTGAAACTTCAGATTTTGCAAACCGACTAAAAATGTCAAAGCATCTCTCTAACTCTGGAATAGAGGGAATATACGCTAAAGATGATTCTTCTATTTTTATGTTGGAAAACACAAACCTATCAGAATTTCGTAACAGATATGGGTCAAATGGGAAGAACATGTCAAGTCTTTCTAGTCCACCAAAGGCCCTGGAAAGTTCTGATTCCAGCATATCATAGAACAGAAAGTTCTCCGAGACATTGAATAGGTCTGCTGCTTTAGCCTGCTTCATAAATTCATGTACTATTGATGGCAAGCATACCTGTTAATCAGGAGAGCCAAAACAAAGATTACTCTATTTAAAATATTCAATTTTAAATATAAGACGCAGAAACTGAATCTTAGATAACTATAAAGTCAAAAGATCAGGAAATTATGAAGATTTATCATAACTTAATAAAATTATCACTATAAGTACATGAACAAAAATTAAACAGTAGGTTGCCGTCGACTGTTTCACTCACCTTTAAAGGGTTTAATGAATGCTTCAAAATGTCCTCTATAGGCATAAGGAAGAGCTGTGATTTAAGACGAGGAACGCCCAGCAGCGATCTCATACGAAAGCAAAAGATATACATAACAGCCTGCACTGAAGAGATCACATCACAAAAAACAAAGTAACAAATATTTCAAGCAGTTACCATATTATTATGTACTGCAAAAAAAAAATTTTTGAACAAAGTTCCAACCGAATATTAAATCATCATGTACCTGGAATCCAGAATAAAAAGCTCTATGTGCTGTTGGGTTACTGTCACCATCCTGGTTTTCACAATAAGCCTTACACCAATCTACCAGACTGAAATAATATGAAGCGTAGAGATTCATTAGAAATCCATTTTCAGAAACCGTAAGTTTGTACCTAAATATAGAGAAAAATCATATGTACTTGCAATAAAAGTCATTTGGTGCAGCTAAGGGTAACTTTAGTTTATCACATCTATGTCCATATAGTTGTGGTAACTCCATATATGCATGTACAACATTTTTCATTCCTTGCACTTTCCAAAAATAGATTACGCAAACGATTCATGAGATTATTCAAAGCACATGTCTAAGTGGAGATGATGCTAACCTTTCCAGTATAGTGATAACATATGAAGCCGATAAAAACTTCGCACGAGACAAGTAACTAGCAAGATAAGCAACTGCACCCATTCTGCATGTAAATCACAAAGGATTACTTAGTAATTAGAACCAGACAGACTCTGAGACACACATACCATTAATATAATTACATATTTATTCTTAAAATAGATTTACAAAATAAACAGACTTCCATATTGTTTGTGTTTTAACTACTATATTTAATTGGGAAATCAAGATTAAAAAGCTACTACTAGATTGCTTTAATTTTAGCTGTTTCTTCACTCCGCACAGAGACCTATAATGTCCTCAAATGTCCTCACCTCCATTCCAGGGGATAGGAAGTGTTCCCAAAAATATTGGCAAGGCTAATTGCAAACTTTACCCCACAATCTTCGGGATCTAGAGAGCAGGCATAGAACATCACAAACTGCAGTATACAATGTTTAAATCACGAAAGGGAACACAGAAATAGCTGACTGAAGAAGAAAAAAGGAGAAGAGGGAAGGCATGGTTGAATGGAGGAAATAAATAAGAAGGGTAAATTACTTGCAATATACTAATATGTATATAAAACTATTTATTGAGTCTCGTATACCTGGGAAAACTTTGACTTGTATGCAGTCAAAACAGTACTCTGGAATGAACCCAGAAGAGTTTCGAATACCTGCAACCATCACATTTAGTATACACAGTGAACCAGGGCAAAAACAGGAAAAAGCAAATTGCGGTTTCAGACGGCACCTGAGACAAACGACCACTTTTATAACAAGAGTTGAGATATTCAAAAGTGAGCCGCATCAATTCATCTAAATGTTCAGCAGCATCACTCTCCGAAAGAATCTTTTTATTAGAAGATTCTTTCAAAAGCTGGAAACAAAACTTGCATTAGCATAACGAAGACAATTGAGAAAACAATAATAATCAAATTACTTTTTTCAGTTATTTACAAATGAAAAATAATCACCTCTTCAGCCTCGTTCTCGGGCAATCCCCTGTCTTCCAGTTCCATCTCGAAGATATCTTTACTGGAATCATCCAGTGAAAGATCATCCCATCCTATCTCCACCTGGGCAGATTAATACAATATATTAGAAATAAAGATCAAAAATATGTGTGAAGATTATCTTCGACTAACAGTTTTTGTAAATGCAATTTAAGTAAAACTCACATCCAATTCTACAAGCCTATTCACCACTTCCATAAGCATAGATCTACCAACAAGTTGTCCCATGGGTCCACTCTCCAATCTTAACATGTTCTCCACATACATCACAGATAACTGCAATAACAAGTTAATACAACCACAAATTAATATATATCTACCAAAAACAAAAATTCATTATTTTTATTTTATTTTATAAGTAAAAAGAAAAATTTTAAAATGCAGCAGCAATATAGACAAATCAGGCATTGTGTTTAGTAACAATACACATGAACCATGTAAGAGACTGTTTGATATTAACATACAAAACAATCCCATGTAACATGTTCATGCAGACAGATGTCCACATACATTTACTCCCTCCATTCCAAAATATATGAGCATTTTGTTAAAAAGCCAAAAATATTAAGAAAACTATCCATGTATTGGAGTCAAAAATCGGTACAAGTCACTATTTATAAATTGCTCACATGGGTTTTTTTATTTATATTCAGTTTTAGACATTTCATAAACATTTTTTAGAAAAGTTATAATTATAAGGGCAAAATAAGTTTCAATAATCTCAAACAAAGATTACATAGTGAGAGAATTTGATAAGTCCTAAGAGAGTTTAGATAGACTTTTGAGAGAGATGGTAAAGGAAGGAACATGTGAAAAGAAAAATCAAATCTGGAGTAAAAGTGTGTTTTAAAACTCATTTTGCTATTATATTTCAGAACAGAATAAAATCTCATTTTGTTCCTTTATTTTGGAACAGAGGGAGTAGTTTCTGAGGCAGGGTAACTTCTGGAAGCTGATTAAAAATAGAATGTAATAAAAAAAACGAAAAATAACTCTCAACCACATAAGAGATGTGTTTTCTCGGCAGACAATAGGAAAACCCTCAATTCTCAATAATAATATTCTCTGGAACCTTGGGGATTACAACATATATTCAAAGAAAGACAGATTATCTTGACTTAAAAGACTGAAATACCATAACATAAAGGTAATACCCCACATACTTGAATAAAAGCATAATTTTACCTTAATTTCTATATAAGATTGTATGCATATAGTGCCGACATGTATAATTTAACCTAGCATACATTGTCCACAAATCTTGTACTGAATAAGCCTACCCCCGTGACTCATGTACCAGTATGTAGCGTACCACATACTGTGTACACAGGCGTAGGGCAAACCAGGCTACGGCACAACAATATAAACGCAACGGGTTAGGGGCCAAACGTGATCGGGATAATACAATATTCTGTAATCATTATTGAAGTATTGTCAAGCAATGGTATTCTAGTTGATTGGGGCATTGGCCTAATCTGATCAAAACTAACAAAGGTAAAAATTGTATTAAATAGAAGATCAAGGATGATATTGCAACTTCAATAAACAATGGGTCTAAATCTGACTTGGAAGTTAATTTTGGGGTACTGGATGTTAACTTCGCAGAGAGTATCGGTTTTGGATATAGTTGTTACCTCTCCTTTCATTCATACACACAATAGCATATCTGAAACTGAACAGATGTAGTTGGGTCGATGACAAGGGCAAGTACAGTAGCATTGTCGGTGGTTGAGGATGGCGACAGTGGTGCACAGCGCCGTAGGCACCGTTGGAAGCTGGCATCAGTGTCGGAGTAAACACCTCCGTCCTTTTTCCCCTTCTTATCCTTTTATCTCTCCTCTCTATCAACTCACCCAACATTTCTATTTCATTTCTGTTTTCGTCCCTTTCTTTCTTCTTTTTCTGAAGTTGATAGATGTCTGGATGATAGTGGCCCGTTGATTGCACTGCACAAATATAAGATTGATTTGCTGATAGAGACTGTTATTTGTTGATGACTGTGGAGGTAAGATGGGCTGTTGGTGATGATGATGGTCTGAAATAGGGTTCGGATGATTGCGCAATAGCTTGAAAACAATTCCAGATAGGCTAATACCAATTAGATAACGGCCAATGACAATAAGAAATAACTTGGGTGACGGAGGCTCCGCACCTCAGGACCCAGGGATCTCTCAACCGCATAAGAGATAAATTTTGTCGACCATAGATAAACTCTAAATTCTCAATAATAATATCCTGTGGAACCTTGAGGATTACAAACGCATATTTAAAGCAAGACAAACCCTAATCTCAACATTTTAATCTAGGCTTGCATAAAATACGAACCAAATTACATCCCAATTACTATTATAATAATCATCAATTACTATCCAATTAAAACACAATACTTAATATTTAAAAACTTGGGCTACCAAGTTTCTCATCTGAACAAGTCTACCAATCAAATGATCCTTAAAACGGACCAGATAAAAAACACACAAAGGCTTTTCATGTTCAAAAGCGACATTCTATGGACATCTGAAAGCCATTCTAGGCCCAAAACAAAAAAGGAAAATATAGCCAGGTATGCCAAGGTAAAAAGCTTATCGGAGTAATGCACAATATTTATTTTTACTTTTATTTTTTGTTTATTTAGTTATGATAACTAAAAAAGAGAAAGTAAAAGATGCACGGTTCTTATTTTTTAAAAGTAAAGTTGACTTACAATCCAATCCTTCGAAGTTTTAAAAGGTAGTCTCTCCTTAATAACTTGCTCCAGTGTCGATGGTGCAAGCGGCTTCATATCAGCGATCTTTCTCAAAGCTGAGTGCACCCGAGAAAGAACTTGCTCCTTTTTAACAAGACCGCGTGGCTGCCCCAGTAATTTAAGGAAAGATTTGGGCGACATAAAATTCTTTACGAGCATATCCAAGCATAAATGGAGGTATTTTCCACTCACAGCAGCCTACAATATGATAGTGTCAAACAATCACTAAAAAAGATATTGCTAACAACTTAACATGATGGCCTTGTGCAAAAACAGTAGGACCACATACCAAGGAAACTATTAGTTCAACCAACACATCCATCACGTCAGGCCCATAGTTCCACAAGCTCATATTACTTATCTGAAGACCACCAACAGGATTTAAATAATCAAACCCAGACACACGCATAAAATAGAAAATTTTCAAAAAGAAAAGGGGAAAAAAAAAAATTTAAAGCAACATATATAATTGTACACTAGCAACTTACACTGCCAAGAAGCTCTTGATGGTGATCAGAATTTATGTAAGAAACTGCTCCAGATAATGCCTTCAAACTTGTCTATGAAGTAAATTGAAACGATATTAGGAGAATTATGGACCAGGAAATGATAAAATATTTGCCACATTAACATCTTGGTTTATTTTTTATTTTTGAAAGATCTCACATACCACAAGCATGGCCACGTCATCCGGAGCAAGCCGATGCGTGTAGTGCAGAACCCCAATCAACTCCTCATAACTGCCCTTATTACCCTGAACCAGTAAACATTGCATATTAAACACAAATATAAGACTTCAAACTCAAACTGCAAACTATCACTGGCCAGATAAAAGATCTATGAAATTCATAAATATTCTATAGAAAAAAATAACAAAGAAAGAGAACTCTCGTCTATTCAACATTTTTAGAATACACATTGAATATGAGTCCAAAAACAGTGACTAGGCCCAAACAGTATCATCAAGGTGATCCAAGATAAAATCTGAACCCCGTCTGTAAAACACGGTAGTCAATATAAGATTTAATGTCTGTATATATTTTATTTTTTAAGTATCTTGATCTACCGTTCTAATAAAAATCTGTCCCACAAATATACTGGGCTGCATGAATTATACTAAATAAATTAAGCATAGACCAACTATCATTGCAGAGGAAGCAAGCCTGACCTGTTGTGAGTTGTGACGGATTGAATATATGTAATTATACCACCTTTGGTAATTAAAAATAAAACAATGGCTTGAATATATGCAAATATAGAATCTTTAGTACATAATAGGTTTCATACCGTGCCTACTGCTTTAAGGGCATCCCTGACAGGATATGTCAATTCCGAATCACTAAAATTAACATCCCCAAAATCAGCAAACCGTTGCTGCCCATCTGCTAATTGCACTCCCATTGTTGACTCAGGGTCTGGAAGAATCGAATCCAATCACACGAATTAAACCTACAAAAAGCCATAATCGGTTGAACATACTTAGCAATTCATGTATAAATAAATCAAACACTAAGCTGGATTAACTTTTTCCAATCAACTACAATCAAATTATTCACAAACATATAATTAATTGCTTACTTAGAGAAGAGAGACGATAAAATTGGGACCGTGAGAAGAAACTCTGCGCCTGTAAAACCCTGAACCCGCGTAAAATATGAACGTAGACACAGCCTCTCTCTCTCTCTCTCTCTCTCTCTCTCTCCTCTGTGTTTCCGCCAGACCGACGAAAGATGATGAAAGGCAACTAGGTTTAAACGACACTACTAAACCCTAACCCAACATCCGACCCGGGTAATAACCATGGTTTAGTTTAGATTTTTCTATTACATTCAAGGGCATTTTAGACAATCCAAAAAGAACAAAGAAGACAACAACTATAAGGCCGAATCGATCAACTCTCATAAATGATATCAGTATTTATATTTTGGGCATCGATATTATTTTATTTTATTGGCTTAGTTTTTAAATAATCTAAATTTATTATTTGAATTAAAATATAATATTTGATAAAAATTAATTTATTTAAAAGAATATTAGTATTCTTAATTTGTTAGCCTTTGTTTATTTCAAGGTAATGTATATAAGTTTGTGATATGTAATTTAAGATTTAAAGTAAATTTTTCAAAGTGAATTTTATATTTCATTCAAAGTAAGTCTCTTTTATTAAGTCGCATTACATGAATTGCATTAACTCTGGCTTGTATGGTATTGTTATTCGTTTTTTTCTTCTCTGTTTCGACCTATAAAATTTGGGCCCAATGTAATTCTCATATTTTTAAACCTGATCATGGCCGGCCTCCTCCTTTTGTCATGATTGCTTTTGGGTATAGCTCATGCATAATTGGGCTTGTCCTATGATTGTTGCTGCCATTCTGCTATTCTCTCTTCAGGCTTCTGCCTTTGTTTGTATAGCTTTTTGCCTTTTATATAATAAGTAGTTCGAATGTTCGGCGTAGTCCGGATTAGACACAATTATTTATTGATATATTATAAAAAAAAATTATTATAATATTTTATGTAATTTTTTTAATATTTAATTATTTATAAGTTAAAACAGTTGATATTATGTATATATATATATATAT
>JAUMHB010030023.1:12292-43147 GCA_032359685.1 Pittosporum tobira | reverse complement strand
TCATACTCCAACCCCCGTGAATCAAATCACATAGCTATTTTATTTGTAACAATATCCACTACTCAATTATTTCTTATCTGACAGTTATGCTATGTCACAATTATTTCCAATTATACCATAATCTAAAATAATATTAGTATGTTTGATAATTGTTTCCAATACTGCTACAGATTTAAAATTACAGATACTGATCATAGAATATTATTTATCGGGCATATCAACATCAAGTGTATATATATATATATATATTTATATTACTGTTGCAATATTTGTCAGAGTAATAGTAAAAAGTGACAGACGAATAATTTAAGTTTTAGGGCATCAAAAGTCGTCTGACGAATATTAGTGGGGTCCACACGTTTTCGGTTGTGGAGTCCACAAATACTTTGCGGCGCTCCGTACGAGAATAAACTTTAACGTTGACATTTTTTTTGTCGGAAACAATAAATTTTATTTAACACCCCAAAATATCATTTTCATAAAGATAAATAATGTTAAAATATTAGATTCTTACAACTTATTTTAAGTTTAACCTTAAATATCATCCGTAGTATGGTATATAAGAGTTTTACATTTAAATAATTGTAACAAAAGTTTAAGAATTAGTTTAAAAGTTTATGAAATCAAGCTCATGTGAAACAGAATACCTTGTTTCTCTTAGGATTAAGTTTTGACTCCTTTATAAGATGAATATGTAATAACTCATATCTAAATAAATTTCGATTCATTATTTTAAAATACATTTATTTCACAATATGTTTAATTAAAAGTCATTATTATCACGTGACCAAATAGTTTCTTTTTCCTCATTGCGTAAGGTACAAATCAACATGCCATGCCTTCGTTGCTCCTACCTTTTTTTTAATCCTGGTCCTGGTCCTGGTCTTGTCATGTTCTTTGTTGATCTGTGGCATTCTGTTTGGCTAAATTCTCTTTCTCACAATTAATAGTTTTGACAAGCTCATAACTAGACTTTATTTTCGTTTTATGTAATAAAAATTATTTTTTGATAAAATATTTTATGAAAAAATAATTTATATTTCGATATTTGATTGTAGAATTGAAAACGAGGCTCAAAAATGCATCTGTATATTTTGTGTTCAAAATAAATTTAAGAATTATATTATTGTAATTCATATATAATGTATTTTAAATTTTTTAAAGTGATAAAATTTAAATTTTTTTTTATTATTATTTGCATCTGCAAACTTAATTGTGGTATAAAAATGTCCATATATTGTAGGCATGAATTTAATGAGATAATAGTTGTTAAATATTTTTTCGATTATTACTTTAATATTATAGTTATCACTTTAATTACTAATATAACACTATGGTTTACCATATCAACTACTATTTTATTATCTAAAATTATAATACTAGAATAATTTAAATAATTTTTTATAATTAAATATATAATTTTTAACAATGTTTTACTTAATTTGAAATGAAGCAATAACATTGTTTATTACAATTTTAAAAATTGTTTGAAAAATTATATATTTTCAATTTTTTAATTTATACATAAAAGACTTATATTTCATTTATAAATTTTAAAAATATTAATTTTAAAAAATTATTTCAAAATAATCTGAAAAATATATTTATAATTAAATAAGTAATAATAAATTAAAATAAATAATACCAAGAGGCCCAATGTCAATATTGTGACACCAATTTGACATTTCGACTAGAAAACGGGATAAATGTAACCCCACGTAGACCTACGTGTTTGATCCAGAAGAATCCACGTGGCTAACATAACGAAAAACACATATCTATGTTAGTTGAGGTCGTCATTTAACGGCTCTCTAGCCAACCCAAACAGTCAAGAGGGAGAGCTCAAAGCAACTTTTCTTCACTACAATGGCTGCTGCTACTTTTGAGCTTTCAAACCTAGGTTTTCGATTTAGACCTCTCTCTACATTCAACCGAATAACAATTTCTAGCCGTCGAGTCCTCCGATTCGTAAAGTCATTGAAAAATCGGACGATTAATCAGCGTGTTTCGTGTTCGTTAGTCGGTGAAGAGAATAAAGTGGAACATGTATCGTTCAGTGAAGAGGAGAATTCGTTGATTGAAGCTCTTATCGGAATCCAAGGACGTGGCCGTTCTGCTTCTCCCAAGCAACTCCAGGTACACATTTTCCCCAAAATTCAAATAATATACTCCTCCGGCAAAAAAAACAATGAATCTAGTTCGAACTTTTTGGTTAAGTTAACGATTTTTTTAAATTAAAATTGTTACTATTTCATCAAATGCAATACTTCCTCCGTCCAAAAGAAAAATATACGGGACTAGATATTTTTTTCCTTATCTCGAGAATAATGATTTAAGTATATATTTAAAAATATATATATATGATGTATATTTAAAATATTTTTTTTAAGATATTCAAATTTTGTGTGATTATAATTTTTTGATATTTTAATTATTTTTTTAAATAAATAAAATATAATTTTAAAAAATTTAATGATACAAGCCTATTTGTTTTAAGTTATTGAAATTGATTATAAATTATTTTTAAAAATTAATTATTTTAAAATTAATTATTTATATTTATTTAAAAAAAAATTATAGGTTATCAGTTTATTTGAAAAAATAGATTAATAGTTATTTTTTTAATTTATAATTTATTCTAATTATAAAATAAATTTTAAATTGTTATGAAATAAAATGTGTCACACAAACCCACATAAATCAAGAAATTAATAAATTTATATAACTAAAATTGCAATACAAATATAAAGTGAAAGAATTTTAATTCATAAAATTAACTGAAAATTAATAGGTCACCTCGTTTCATGTTCTTATCATTTAAGAACGTTTCATGTTCTCTCTCTCTTAAATATATGATCAGGTTGCAGACTGTGGGAAGTATTTCATGTATACTCTCCCTTTAAAAGTGTCACTTTTGTAGTTTCGTTCATTGCGTGCTTTGAATGAAATTCGTTTGTTGCTTAAACTGTTAAACATCTCAAATCTCTTTTTCAATAGTTATTTTGATTTGTTTCATCTTCATTGTAAAAGTGGGAAACTTTTAATTTAGTAAACCAAAGTGTTTAAAAGCTCTGACACGTCTAGAAACAAATATAATAGGCAGAACTGGTTGTGGGAAGTACTCAGTACTATATAGTTAAGATTGATGTGATGAATTTATGATACGATGTTAGTGTAAGGAGGTTCCCCTGTGTTTAATTGCATGATTTTTTATGAGATGGAGCATATGTAAGAGATGTTTTATTTGGTTTTAGTTTTTAGATAGATAACAAGAAACGAAATGGTGGGGCTCAACATAGTGAATGTTTAACGGGTTAAGGATGAATTCTTAACTAATTTATAGTGAGAATTTGTGGTTTTCTAATTTTATGCACGTGTAAAAAATCATTGTGCAGGATGTTGAACGTGCAGTTCAAGTTTTAGAAGGTTCTGTAGGTGTCCTTAGTCCGGTGGGTGATTCTCTTTGAATTCCTTACCTTTCTCTAATGATATTTTTGAAAGTGAACATAATAAGATTGACAGTTACAAGAAAATATGGATGTAAATATAATAAATTATTCTACTGAAATTCATGATGTCTGCAGACAAGTTCTAGCTTGATTGAGGGTCGCTGGCAATTAATGTTTACAACAAGACCAGGAACTGCATCTCCTATTCAGGTAATACTAGATGATCTGCTTGGTGTAGCAAATGGCTTTGTATGTCACTATATCAAACCACTCAATCTTAAAAAACGAAAGGATGAATATGTGCTTATAAAGGCATAAACAATTTTATAATATCTCAAAATCATGAATTGCTTTACTAACAAGAGCTGTAATTGATAAAGATACTAGTGTCATAAGTATTTGATTCATCAATAGTTATGATTTGCAAGTTCAATAGATGATTAATATATTCTTTTGGGTGTTTCAGAGAACTTTTGTTGGGGTTGATTTCTTCAGTGTATTTCAAGAGGTATACCTTCAAACAAAGGATCAGCGTGTGTCCAACATTGTGAAATTCTCTGACGCCATTGGCGAGCTAAAAGTAGAGGTATGAGCCCTTGGTTTCTTTTAATTGGTACTTCTCTTGCTGAATTTTCATCTGACATCGACCTTGATTAATTTATATTGAAGTATAATTTTTTATCTCGTTAAATGCAGGCTGCAGCATCAGTCAAAGATGAAAAGCGCATTCTTTTCCGTTTTGACAAAGCAGCTTTTTCTTTCAAGTTCCTGCCTTTCAAGGTTCCTTATCCAGTGCCATTTAAACTTCTTGGAGATGAAGCCAAGGGTTGGTTGGACACTACATATTTGTCGCAATCTGGAAATCTCCGTATATCAAAAGGAAATAAAGTAAATATTCACTTATTTATTTTAAAACGAACACTTGCATTTATGGAATCAGTTAAGAAATTATTAAAATGTCTGTTTAGTAAGTGACCTGCTAAGGATTAAGGACCCCCACCTACATCGCTATAGTGCAGGGCACCACATTTGTGCTGCAAAAGACCACTGAGCCCAGGCAAACATTGCTTTCAGCCATTTCTACAGATACAAAAGTGAGAAAGGTAGGTTCTTCCATTAAGGCTTCTGCCATTTCTCCCACCGCTTGGGGTTAAAAGGTAAATTCTTATGAATGACTGTCATTTGGCTGCTGTAGCCTCTGTTTACTAACTTTCACATGCTCAAGTATAGGCAATTGAAGACTTTGTGAACCAGAATGCCGCTAAAGGTGAACAACAGCTTGTAGAGGGAGAATGGGACATGATATGGAGTTCACAGGTAGGTTTTTAGTCGTAATTTTGTAATTTGGTGTTCCATAAAAAAAGGAGCTGAAACTATAAACCGAACTACCGTAGTAGGGTACAATATTAATTGCTCTTAGATTAGACATGCTTTGTGGATAAATTTTGGTGAAATCATTAAAGGCATCCACGAGTTTCTGTGGTTCTGTATATATTTTAAGAGGAACAACTTGTGTTTCTTCTGATTAATATTGATGGAACATTATTTGTTTCCTTTATTACTAGACGTTTTATTTTACTTGGCCTCTTTTATGTTACAGATGGAGACAGATAGTTGGATAGAGAATGCTGCTAATGGTCTCATGGGCTCACAGGTGCAATCAAACTAGCAGTTACTGAAGTCCAACAAGTTTATAATTCTTAGGCTGCATAATGATAATTCCTTCTGGAAGATACATAATTCTTGGCTAACATATGCTACTGTTACTAATGCTAGATTGTCAAAGCGAATGGACAAATGAAGTTTCTTGTTGACATGGTGCTCGGTCTCAAATTTTCCATAAATGGCACATATGTGTAAGTTCTGTAGTTGCTTTGGCTCAATATTGAATATATATTTCAATAACCCGAGTTTCAGGTTTGACAACGGTGCTTCTTTGATTGACTTTTGTTGGTAGTAGCTTCCAAGTAAGAACAGGAAGTTGATAAAATGTGCTTTTGCACTATCCAGGAAAGACATGGATGCAACTCATGATTATAGATAAAAGTAGGTTGTCCTTTTAGAACACATTAGATATCCACATAGTGATGCAGGGTTTTGATTCAAAAGACCTTTCAAAATCTGATAACACTTCCTATTCTAAAGTTTGACAGGAGTTGGTCTCTAATGCAACTTTGTATAAACTACTCCTTCCATGTCTCAAAAAGATTACCATTCGACAGGAGTTTTTCCTCTTGCTGGCATTGAGTGGGTGATGCCAAATTTGGTTGTGAGTTTTTTGAAGGCTTGGGAAGGTGCTAAGGTTGGTCTGAAACGTATAAAATAAATAAAAGTGTTAAATAAATAAACTTAAGAAAGAGATGGGCTAAAATACCTCATTGTGTTTGGTGGATTATTTGGAAGGAATGGAACAATAGATGTTTTCAGGCCAAGGAGAGAGGACTCGTGAATATCCGGTCTCTTTTCTTGAGTTTCCTCTATATTTGGCTCAATAAAAATTTTCCCAAGTCTGTTATTCCGTTCATGGACGTCTTGGAGGAATTCTTTCCGGGGAGTCATTTGTGATTCTGTCTAAGACCCGAAAGTTGTCTGTACAGCTTTTCTAAGGCAGGGCACCGTATGGAGTTTTTTGGTATCCATGCCATTTTGAATACCTCATGTGTACATGGGTGTCACCCCCTTTGGTGATTATTTAATACAAATATTTTACTTATATATTAAAGAGAAAAAAAGAAGAAGAGCATCTAAGTTAAATTAAATAGGACCTACAACACTTCGTACGACATCTAATATATAGTATGAAGACCAAAGTTAATTTATAGTAGATAAAGCATTAGAAATTAGGGCTGTATTTATTCAAAAAGTTTATATTGTAAGGAACAGTGCTGAGATGATTTACAAAAGCTCAAACAGATTTACATTCCTATTTCCTAGTTGAGTAGAAAAATGATTAAATGCTTTATTTATCAATAAATCGGCTGGTTTGTGTTGTTTGCTGCAGAAAATCGGGTACCAACCTGTATGAATTGACTATGGATGATGCAGCAATTCTAGCTGGTGGATATGGGCTTCCAGTAGAGATAGGGAGCAAGTTCAACTTGGAAGTGTTGTATGTACTCTAGTTTAAATCATTATATGGCCCATTCAAAAACATATAAGATAAACGAGTCATTATTATATTCCCTTGGTTATGTAGACACTTTTCATGGTAAACAAATTATAACATTTCATTTTAACTTTTCCAGATATAGTGATGCGAAACTCAGAATCACGGAAGGCTACAAGAATACAATATTTGTCCATGTACGCGTTGATGGAGCCAAGAAGTGAATGTCCTGGCTGGAATCCGGATTGAGATGAAGAAAACATAATAAATGTATCATGCATATAATTTTCCATTATTATTATTTTGCAGCAGCAATTTTTTTTTTTTTAAGTTGAAGGAACTGAAAAGATCAGACAAATGTAAATTTTGATCTTGTAGTTCCTCTTTGGGTTCCTAAACAGCCATGTAAATTCTGTAATGGATGAGTTGTATGTATGATACCTGTTGACAATAAAACATCAAATTTGCATTTTGTTGATGCATGCAATTAAGATTGTGATTTGTGAGCATTCTCATTTTTCAGTTTTTTATTGGTATTGTGACAAAAGGGAAAGTAGCTAATCTAACAACCCACTCTAGTCTCTCTATAATGCCACACTAAATCTTCATTAGTGCCAACACTAATAATCAACCATATAGCTGAAAGATGTGGTCATTATTTTGCAATGTTCTAAAGTTCACTTTGGCACCGAGCCTTTCTCTCATTTGAATATGTTGGCTTATCGAGTTTTAAAATATAATTTTTCATATGGTTTTTAAGGTTTTTATTTAAAAAATAAATAATATCTACTCAAGATAAATTGGAGAAAAAAATAGGCAAAAAGGATGAAAGAAAAAAGGATACATATGTGTGTGTGTGTTTTAAACTGTATGTGTTTTATGAAACTAAAATTGTGTCAACTTATTAGATACTATTTAAGTATGAGAAATATGTAAATATAATATAAATATATCAAAAGAATTTAAGAAAATGATAAATTATAGTATAAAATATATCAAAAGAATTTAAGAAAATGATAAAAAAAAAAAAAAATAAAATAATTTTATTTTATTTTATTAAAAGTATTAATCGTTACGCCATTATTGTGTCCGACCTCTTTTAAGAAAATGTAATAAGAAGGACGGGAGCAGAGAAAAATACTAATTAAAGTAAAAACTATAAGGGGTAAAAAATAAAATGATAATAGAGACTAACAGTACTTGAGGGTACGTCCGGCTCAATTTAAAGGCATAAACTGGGCAGCAGAAATTTGGGACAACAATCTCGAATCTCCACAGAAATTAGGGCTTCTTCATATCTGATTCCTTCTTCCATTGTCGACTCAAAATCATCTTTATTGAATTGTAAGTCGCTGATTGCTGTTACGAAATTTTTAGATACTAGTCACTAGTCCAGTTTCTGCAATTCTATAATTTTCGAATATTGACCGATTCATGGATA
The DNA here is from genome assembly GCA_032359685.1 of Pittosporum tobira. Taxonomy (NCBI): domain Eukaryota; kingdom Viridiplantae; phylum Streptophyta; class Magnoliopsida; order Apiales; family Pittosporaceae; genus Pittosporum; species Pittosporum tobira. The sequence goes on along the minus strand of JAUMHB010030023.1, from coordinate 35,151 downwards.
ATGATCTGGATCACTGGAATTGAAAATATGAACAAGTGTATTGGTTTTGGGGCTATGGATGTTTGGAAACCTGAAACTTTTATTTACTTAGCATGTGAAAAAATCAAAATTATTACAAGTAAGAATGTGAGAGATCTTCACCTTGTTTCTGATACTTATTAGGATATATGTGAATAAACTTCTTAGCTGTTTTTTGTGTGTTTTTGCAGTTTGTAAAATCCGTCTTTTTTGTGAATCATTTGTGACTCTGTATTTGCTGGAACTTGTATAAACTTCAAAATATGGAGAATGGCAATAAGGCTAACCAAATTGAGTGTTCAGCTAACCAATTTGAGAGTTCAACAACTGCAGTAGATGACGGCCCAGGTAAGATAGTAGATAGTAAAACTCCAAAGATTTGCTCTCTCTCAATTATGTCAGCATATTATGATTTTTCTTTCATAAGGTTAGCATATTATGATTATGATCTTTGACACAGTTTAGTGCCTCACGCATACGACATTAAACCCTTGACAATATTAGCCATGCATCTTATTTGCATGTTTTGAACTCAGTTGTATAATTCGAAATCCATGTGGAGCACAATTTTTAGTTATATACTACTAATTTTCTATTTTCTGTCCTTGGCATTGATATGAGCTTTGAATTATTAATTTATTACTATTAATTTTGTAATTATTTTTTTTAGAATTAATAGTCACAAGGAATTTACTTTCCATTTGCAAGTTCCTACTATTCTTTCCCAGTATGCATTCTAGTTAGACACCGTACCGGTGAGATGCTTTTAGCAGACATTTAGATTCGCTCAAATTTTCAATCTACTGAACTAGCATATTCTGTTGCAGTGAAGGAGCGCTATTGTGATCAAAGAGAAGCTCTTCCAGGAGAGCCTCGATGTGTTATATGTGGTCGCTATGGTGAATATATATGTGACGAAACTGATGATGATATTTGTAGCCTGGAATGTAAAGGGATTCTCCTCTCCAAGATTCCCAAATCCTTGCCAGCCGATGTTCCACGTCCCGTAAGATTACCCATAGCTGATGAATGTTATTATGTAACAGATGCTAATAAATTAGATTCTCAATCCTTGGCAACCAATGAGTCTGAATCACTTAAATTGAAACTTGATATTTCTGTTAGAGGAGCCTATGTTCCAGCACCCATATTGTCCTTTACTTCTTGTAACGTTCCTCAGAAGCTTCTAGAAAATATAGAATCTGTGGGATATGAAATTCCAACACCTGTCCAAATGCAAGCAATCCCAGCTGCTTTGACTGGTCAAAGCCTTCTAGTTTCAGCTGAGACGGGTTCGGGGAAAACCGCATCTTATTTGGTTCCAATTATTTCTTATTGCGCAAAATCAAATCACGAGCAAATCCTCAAATTGAAAAAACCATTAGCGATAGTTCTCGCCCCAACTAGGGAGCTCTGTATACAGGTTGAAGAACAAGCTAAGTTGTTGGGAAAAGGGTTGCCTTTTAAAACTGCCCTTGTGGTTGGTGGAGATGCCATGGCGCAACAAATTTATCGCATTCAGGAAGGTGTGTCTCTAATTGTAGGAACTCCGGGCAGGCTTATTGATTTATTAACCAAGCACGATATTGAATTAGATAGTGTTTCAACTTTTGTTTTGGATGAAGTGGACGCCATGCTCCAAAAAGGCTTTCGGGAACAAGTGATGCAGGTTTTTAGGGCTTTAACACAACCCCAGGTGTTGATGTATTCGGCAACTGTCTCAAAAGAGGTTGAGAAAATGGCAAGCTCAATGACAAAAGTTCTAACTATAGTCTCTGTTGGTGGACCCAACAAACTGAACAATGCAGTGAAGCAGGTAGCAATCTGGGTGGAGTCAAAGCAAAAGAAGAAAAAGCTTTTTGACATATTGACGAGTAAACAGCATTTCATGCCACCAGTTGTAGTATTTGTGGGGTCCAGACTTGGAGCAGATCTTCTTTCTGAAGCAATATCAGTCACTACTGGCGTGAAAGCTCTATCTATCCATGGTGAGAAGCCCATGAAAGATAGAAGAGAAATTTTAAGGGCATTTCTGGTAGGAGAAGTTCCAGTGATTGTCGCTACTGGCGTTTTGGGCAGAGGAGTGAATCTTTTCAATGTAAGACAGGTTATTGTGTTTGACATGCCGAATTCCATCAAGGAGTATGTGCACCAGATTGGTAGAGCTTCCAGAATGGGAGAGGAAGGTACAGCAATGGTCTTCATAAATGAGGAGAACAAAAGGATGTTCCCGGAATTGGTTGAAACCCTTAAATCTAGTGGGGCCGCTATTCCTAGAGAGCTTGCTAATCCTCGGTACACGGTGAGCTCTGCTTCTGCCAGCCGGGGATATAAGAAAAAGAAGGTTGGGTACTGAGCTTTCTCAATTTCTGGTTATTCAGCGGTGTAAATGTTTATGCGTAGGAAAAGAAAAAGAAGACATGGGTAGAGCTATTTTAGTCCGTGCTCCAAGTGTCATGCATGGTAAATAGTTTTCCATTTTTACACCCTTTCTATTATATTTTGAATTGATTTATGGTAATTGTGGAATTCCAGACTTGGCAATGCTCTTTTTAGGGTAAATATTTACCAATCTGGTAGTTGACAAAAGCACGTCTGTATTTCCTGTTCTTTGGAGATTGGGATCTCCATTATTTGAAAATACTCCATTGCTTTCAACAAATGATGTACTGCCAAACTTCAGTTTTAGACTTTTAGTCGATATTTTGGGTTGATTATGGCTAATTGCCTATGCAGTTGTTGCCGCCTTTTCTTAGACAAACTTACCCACAAATGACAGTTTTATTCTTTTTCGTATACTAATTATTACTATTAGATCTGCTGTATGATGAGATGCAGCGGAATCAGTTAGCTACGTTAGATTGAAAGCTTGATCTCTTTGGTAGCAGAGTTTGTTGTACTGGGCTTGCCAAATAAAATTTCTTTGGCGTTGACCACGAAGTTGGCTAAAACTTTGATTTTGAGTGAGCTGCTATCACTCTTCTACTCTATTTGCTCGTTCCACGAATAACTATGAGATTTTGTATAGTTCTTCAAGTTGTTTTTTTTTTTTAACTTTTCTTGGTGTAATTTGTTCGTGAGCACCTTAGGTGCAGTTAAGGTCACATTATTATGTATGCTGAGTAAATAAGCGAATTAAAATAGATTTATGATCTAATCTTTGGTTTTACAATAACGTATCAGGCTTCAAATCTAAGTCGAATTGTCATTGCCTAATGAGAGCAATAAAATTTTCATTTTTTTTTCACTCTGATATCTATTTTAGCTTTCAATTTTGTTATTTCTTTAATTTAATCACTCTAAAGGGTGATATGGTGATCGAACTGGAGCCAAAATTAATTCCATTGTCCGTATCCATCTGTCTGCTCTTATACTCCACAAAGTCAATGCAATTAGTCAATATCCATAAAGAAAAGCCTCTCCTTCAAAATTTATCAATAGATTCCATAAAGTCAACGCAATTAGTCAATATCCATAAAAAAAAAAAATTATTTTATCAATTCCATACATGGAAAAGAAGTCAGAGATAAAAACCTGCATCCACCAGTCTGTATATTGAACAATCAATCTCTTACCACGAAATAAAACATAATAGATAAAATAAAATCAATAAACCTAAAGCCTTACTACCAAGTGCTTAAAAAAAAAAAAAAAAGTTGCTAAAAAATTCGTAGAACCCTATATTTTTGCGACACAATCAGGGTCATTGTCCCTGGGAGCATTAATTTGCTGCGCGGCACCAACATCTTTAGTCTTCTCTGCAATATCTCCTTCATCTTCATCGTCATGCTTAACTGCAAGCTCTTCTTTGCAAAAATCTCCCTACACCTGCATCATTCAAAAATCGTCTCAAGATTCCATTGCCTCCTGATTATTTCCTTCCTTAATTTCAATACCACCATCATCATTCTCAATTGAATTACCACCCTTAACTTCAACATCGCTAATGTTATACTCTTCTCCTCCATCATTTCCAGGAGTGCGAGAATTTTCCACGCTCCCACTCTCATTTTCCAACCAATTTTCCACCACCTTGTCGATAATCTCCTCCCCTTGACACCGCCTCTCAAGGCTAAACAACCTCCTCCTCAAGTCACCCAACTCCCTCTCCATCAAGAAAAGCCTCTCCTTCAATATCAAATTCTCTTCCTCCGCTCGCGCAATATGTGTATATTGATCATCCACCCGATTCTCCAACACATTGACATTGTTATAAGCCCCACCATTACCCGGATAAATCATTTCAAAACGGCTCAAATCATGATCCAATCTCCTCTCTACCTCTAAATGCTCTTCCATATCACTCTCACTCGACCCTCCTCCTCCCTCTTCCTCCACGTCCTCCGCCAACCCCACGTCACCCTCATTCCCAGGAGATGTTCTAAGCCTAATTAACCCCTTCATCGAACCATACCCATCAACACCCCATTCCTCCTTCGCCATATCCACCAAAACCTCTTTTGACGGTGAAAATATTGGGGTCGGAAGCACTGCAGGGGTAAAGGGACATGGCGAAATCAAAGACGCCATGCCACCGGATTTCTTGGCACGAATGATAAACGAACTAGTGTTCCTTGGAGCAAATGGAGCTGATCTTCTTTTATGAAATTTGTCGAATTTCTTCTTCTGGAAAGGTTTACGCTCCTTCAATCGATTCTCTTGCTGCAATTTCTTCAGAGTTGCAGATTTATAACCACCACTCTTCGCTTTCTTCTTAAAATCATTCTTATTAATGTTAATTCCTTTCTGAACTTTCCAGTTGTTTCGTCCCATAGGCGGCTGAGACGAAACAAAAGCTGGAAAATTCTGTTGTACAAGAGGAGCAGGCCAAAGCCCGTAATGATTTTCGCCTCCGCCGCGTCCACCTCGATTGTTCATCATCATATGATGAGCCTTAAATCTCTCGTTTTGAGATCGCCGGTGTTGATTCATACTCATCAGGTGAGACTGCTGACTCATCGTCATCTGATTCATCATTTGTTGCGATTGATTCATCGTTTGTGTTTGATTATTCATCCTTAAAGAATTGAAAAAATCAAAAACAAAACCCTAGAAATCAAATTATCTCAAACAATTATGTACTCTTAGAATAATCGATCAAACTTCACAAAACGAAACCCTAGAAATCAAAATTAAATGAAAGATTATGTAAAATCTGTGACCAAATTAAAATTCTGATGATCCAAAAGATGGTTTCAAATTCAAATCGCCACAAATACGAGATTTTAACTTCTAATTAAACTGAAAAATAATCTTTCAGAATTTAAAAAAGTCCCAACAAATTAAATCTGCCTTCACAATTGTTCTCAAAAGTCGTCTATTTGCTTTGGTTCGGTCTTCCGATTTAGATGCATGAAAACTTTTCGAGACTCTCTGACCGAGTCAGGGATTTATATAGGCGAAAGAACGGTCAAGATCTTGCTTTTAAGATTTAGATTCAACGGTTGAGATTAGAGGACCCGTGCGTTTACGCGTCATTTGAGTACGGTAAGGAGTTCTACGTTATCCCAAACCGCCCTTGGGTTTATACCTGCTCCTTTTTATTATTATTATTTTTTTTTATTTTTTATTTTTTATTTTTCTTTTTTTAGCAAAGAAATATGCCTACTCTATAGAAGATAAGCGAGTCGAATTGAATTGAATATTGACGTGTTTAAATTATATTCATATATTTAATAAACTTAAAATGAAGTTCGTATATGTCTCGTTTAGCTATCGAATCAAAATCGAATATGAATCGAACCCGAGTAATTTAAAATTTTGGAATGAATATCATCGAACATCAATACAAAAAAATAATTTGATAATGTCTAACTAATTTATCGAACTTTAAAATGTGCTCATATTCAACTTATTAATATTTTGAATCGAACTCAAATCGAGTTTTTAACCGAGCAATCTCGAATAAATCTCGAACCGTTTGATTTTATTTACAGTCTTACTACTCTATATACTACTCTATATAGTAGTACAAAAATATCTTTAAAACCAAAATTAAATTGAAAGCTAATTTAAATAACGATTTGTAAGAGGGTAAATTCAACGTAAATTAAATTCAAAGCTAATTTAAATACTGATAAGTAAAAGACTAAAATATGTTTTGTATTCACTAATTATTCGCAATATTTCTGATTGCACCTCAATAATTATGTTTGTCACGTTTTATAAAATAAATTACTTTTAAAAGTATCTAATTTAATTTATTTAAAATAAATTATAAGTTAAGTACAACAGTATTTTCAACTTATTTGAAAAAATGATTAATAAAAATATTTTTTTTTTATAACGTATAATTTATTTAAAGCAATAAATGAATTTTAAATATTTTAAAATAAGTAATGACAAATAAAGCCATTAATATTTCAAATGAGCCAATTTGTATTTAGGAGCTTTAGCATAGTATAGTATATATTTTTTTTTTCTCTTAACATGCACCTCCCAAACCAATGAAACGTTGCACGTTTGAAAAAACATAAACGCACAAGGGGGTGCATGTCTGATTATGAGGGTGCAAGAAAGAGCCGGTCTCCTTTTATCTATCTATTGCTACTTGACATAGAAAGGGACAGGAATAAACAGGTGGAGTAAAGGAACCATCTTAATTTCTTTACTTAAGAATAGACACATGGGCTCTGTTCTTGCCTCTCAATAAAGGTAGCATCGCCAAACCCAGCCTACCTTCTTCTTCCAACATTCCTGCAGATGAACTGCAAAATACCAATAGCTTTGGTTAACTTGTAGGTACAAGACATACGCCCGTGTTTTCTTTCCTTTAAAAGAAAAAAAGAAAGACGTGTAGTTGTACGTCGTTTTCTATCCAAAATTGTTAAGACATTTCATTGTTAATCTTGGTTTTGATAATGACAAACATGCATGGACTAATACATTTGTAAGATATCTCATGAAATATATATATATATATATATATATAATGCAACATGTATGAAGAACAATTCAAAGATCATGTAATTATATGAAAACAAGATTCTACTTCCAAGAGATGATTCAAGAATTTGAAAGAGTTTGGATTATTAAAAACTATATTAGAACTAATCCCACTCATAAAAAATTTCATGTAAGTGCTTTTTCTATAGTCCAAAAGGTGCATGCTTGAAATAATAATTCTACTTATTTAAAAAAATATTTTTATTCTATTATTAAAATATTTTTCATTGAAATATATTTTTATCTTTCATAAAAATAATATTAATTATTATTCTCTACATCTCGCATATATTATATGTATCAAAAAGATTTTATGGTCATTATAAAAATATTTTATGACCATTATGAAAAGATTTTATGATCGTTATTGAAAGATTTTATGATTGTTATAAAAAGATTTTACGGCCATTGGAGATTTTTTTCCAACATATATAAACTCATTCTCTTTTCATTTCTAAATGAATCAGCGAACAAACCAAAAGGGATTTTTTCAAGAGCCAACTCTCTCTATATTTCTTCTCTTTATATATCATTTTCGTATATCTATTTTGAGAGATTTTTTCAAATATCTTAGATCAATATTATCGAAAGCTTGTATTCATTCGATCAAGGAAGCGAGCACAAATTTCTATTGATGTATTTTGCTTAACATAGAAGCACTATTTTTCATCATTCAATCTCTGTAATCAAAGAATGATTATTGTAAAGGTTGAATCGTTTGGATTCTAGAGGAAGAGAAGGTGGTCTTCTGTCCAAGAGATGATTTCAAAAATTTTGGGAATTGGGTCTTTGAGTTCTTGAGGAGGAACAGGTAATCTCTTGTTCAAGAAAGAATTGCAAATATTCAGGTTGCCATTTGTTGAAGGTTTCTCCACCGAGAATGAGGTTTTTAAGAATAGTGGATTCTTTGGAATCTCAAGTCCAGAAAGGAGGCTTGGGAATTGAATGTAGGAGACTAGCTCCGAACCAGACTAAATCACCGTGTACATATGCTTGGTAATTTCATTCTTTGTCTTGTTTATTGCATGTTTTATTTCATTATCTTAAATTAATTGATCATATAAATTGTTCATTAATAAATTCTTCAAAACCATAATAAGAGTTAACAATTTATTCAACCCTCCTTCTAAATTATTATTTTGCACCAACAATTGGTATCAGAGCAGTGTTTTTAATTGGTTTGCAAAGTGTGTGTAGACATTACAAAAAGTATATCCATGGGATATGCAAGCTCTTATGGTCAATGACTAATGATGTATCTTCTAACTTATCTTCTCATATAGATAATCATATTATTTTGAAAGATGCAGATAATTTGGATGATGATGATTCTTATACTTTTGAGGAGTTTCAAAAATTATTTCTTACACTTTTTGAAAAGAACATGATTTTGCAAAACAAATTTGATAAATTTAAAGTCAAAGCAATGAGACTTCTTGAGAAAAATAAAAATTTGGAAAGAGAAAAGAATGATTTAATTATTTCAAATGATAATTTAACAAAACAAAATAAAATTTTAGTTTATGAAAAACAAAATTTAGAAATTCAAATTGAAGAACTCAAAGTTTCTCATCAAGCATCTATTTCATCTATGTCTTTTGAAGTAAAAACACTTAGTGAAAATGTTGAAGCCTTGACCATAAAGCATGACAATTCAAGTACCATTGTGACCAAGTTCACAAAGGGAAAAAACAAAACTTAAATGCAACGCTAGGAAGCCAAAGATGTGCTTTTAATATAAATGGCTTAGGTTACACTGATGAAACCACTAGCACCGATCACAAAATCTTGTATCATGTTAAGAGCAGAAAAAATAATGGTTAATGCATCTCCATTTCATACATGTTCTAATTGCAATAGAAAGGGGCATTCCATACATACTTGTCCTGTTAAACATGGTAGAATTACTACCAAGATGGAATGGGTTCCCAAAGGGACACAAAGAACTTCTAAACCAAAGATTCTCACAAGGAATCCTAACCTTCCCAAAATAAATGTAAGTTGTCCCCCGCCGAGACGTTTCCAAGAAAAGTCTCAAAATTATTTTCATGCATATCCAAGGCCTCAATGGAGACCATGGAATTTATATCATCATAATACACCAAGTTACTTCTTACATATGCCTCAAGAATCACACTACTCACAATCTCGTATGAGGTACATGGGTTTATATTCTGATTATTATTATCCTACTTCTCGATTCATGAGTGAATGGTTTAATACCCCTTACGCAAGATGGTAAATTAAAACTAACATTTCTGGACCCAATATATATGGGTACCAAGAATTAATTATGTTTTACAAGTACAATTTTTTTTTTCAATCAATTCTAGAAAACACAAAGTAGATTTTGATTGGTAGATAAGCATCACCATTTTCCACGCGATCATATTCATAAGGTTTCGATATAATATTCTTGGATATGTCACACTTGTAGGGGGAGCTTTCTATTATTATATTTGTATTATTGTTTAGTTCATCTAATAAAAATATTTTTTGCATTTTAATACTACTTGTGATACTAACAAGTGCATCTTATCACTTCCCATTTTATTTTTGATAATGACAAAGGGGGAGAGAAAAGAATAAATGATATGACATTATTTATTTGTTGATTTATGTATATATTTAGGGGGAGTTTTATTGAATATGTTGAATGTCATTATGCTATAAATTGATTTATCTTTTATGGGTTTGTCATAATCAAAAAGGGGGAGATTGTTAGGACATCTCAATATTAATCTTGGTTTTGATAATAACAAACATGCATAGAGTAATATATTTGCAAGTTGTCTCAGAATATATATATATATATATATATATATATATATATATATGAAGAACAATTCAAAGATCATGCAATTATATGAAAACAAGATTCTATTTCTAAAAGATGATTCAAAAATTTGGAAGAGCTTGGAATATTGAAGACTAGATTAGAACTAGTCACTCTCATAGGAATTTTCGTGTAAGTGTTTTTTCTATAGTCCAAAAGATGCAAGTTTGAAATAATATTTTTACTTATTTAGAAAAATATTTTTATTCTATTATTAAAATATTTTTCATTGAAATATATTTTTATTTTTCATAAAAATAATATTAATTATTATTCTCTACATCTCGCATATATTATATGTATCAAAAAAAATTTATAGCCGTCATGAAAAGATTTTATGGCCGTTGGAGATTTTTTTTCCAACCTATTATCTTTTCATTTTTAAATGAATTAGCAAACAAACCAAAAGAGATTTTTTCAAGAGCCAACTCTCTATATTTATTATCTCCATATATTATTTTCATATATCTATTTTGAAAGATTTTTTCAAATATCTTATATCAATATTATCGAAAACTTGTATCTATTCGATCTAAGAAACGATAACAAATTTCTATTGATGTATTTTGCTTAACATAGAAGCACTTTTTTTATTATTATTCAATCTCTGTAATTGGAGAAGCATTATTGTAAAGATCGAATCGTTTGGATTCTTGAGGAAGAGAAAGTAGTTTCTTGTCCAAGAGATGATTGCAAAGATTTCGGAAATTGAGTCTATGAGTCCTTGAGAAGGAGCAGGTAAATCTCTTGTCCAAGAAAGAATCACAAATGTTCAGGTTGTAATTTATTAAAGATTTATCCACCGAGAATGAGGTTTTTTAAGAATAGTGGATTATCATGAATCTCAAGTCCGTATATGGGATTGGGGATTGCATGTAAGAGACTAGCTCCGAATCAGGCTAAATCATCGTGTTCATATGCTTGGTAATTTCGTTATTTGTCTTGTTTATTATATTCTTTATTTCCTCATCTTAGATTGATTAATCATATAAATTGTTCATTAATAAAATTTTCAAAACCATAAAAGAGTTAACAATCTATTCAACTCTCCTTCCTTCTAAATTGTTATTTTGCACCAACAAAATGACCAAAACTATATGAGACATATGCTAATTGCTATCGCGAGCACCAACCACCTGAAGTCCCCGACTCGTATCCTCGCAATGCCTCATGTGAGGTACAAGTGGACCTGTATCTCTATTCTTTCCCGCCCATGCCTTGCGGTTGTGGTTCTCCTTCTTCTCCGTATTTTGGAACTCTTCATGGCTTGGCTGAAAGACGGATATAACCTCCCCAGTCATGCTGGGATATATCTTCCCAATACATGTTACTCTCTTATTCTCGTTGTACCCAGAATATAAAGATGTCACTAAAACTACTCTACCAATATAACCTAGTCTCATCCATCGGCCAGCCTAAGCATGAAAGACGTCATGTGAACGAGTTTTGCTAAGCACATGCAACACGGTGAGAGGGAGGGAAAAAAATCTACTTTGGAGTAACTCCAGCAAAGAATTATAAGCGTCAACCGCAGCCCGAGGGAGCCATTGTACTGCAAAGGACCCTAAAATTTGAAGATCTGAGGCGTCATATGAAATCCTACTACTGAATATTTGTGTTGGCAAATGGAATTTCCTTCTTCAAGAACAATCATCTCTCAGCTTCCATAATACTACAATACTATAAGATTTTGGCTTATACACTCAGAAAGGCAAAAGCCAAATAAAAAAATTGGTCCTCCGAATCATTTGACTTTTGAACCAACAGCAATAGTTATGACAATGATGATTTCTTGATTCTTAATTTCCTTTTGTTGATAACCAGACAATCGCCAGCGATAGAAGAAGGGGTATGATATTCATATGCATACCACAATAATTTCTTTTTTATAATAAAATTCATAAATTAAAAAAAAAATGCAGGAGGAAACAAGGGTTCTAAGCCAATACTAGTAGCAGTATGACAGAACTCCATACTAAAGATAGATTTAAACAACAAAATTTGTTTTTGTTTTTGTTTTGTTTTGTTTTATTTATTTATTTTTTAAATTGCAACTGCTGTGAGATAAAAGCAGGACTGCATACAATACCTGCAAGTTCTTCCCACTTACCTATCAGGAAGCTAATAACAAAAATGAGAAGGCCAAAACGGGCTATTAGCAATCGCTCTCATCACTTCAAATTAAATATATGCTTCAGTCCCCACTTCTTCGGCTGCTACTTTCTCTTCTTCCAGCTCCTTGACAGCTTTTATGAGTCCCTTTGTGATCCCATTGAGATTCAAACCGTTTTCTTTCATCTCCTCCATTAGCTTCTCGGAGGTTTCCCAATCCAACGCCTTTAAACAAAGCGATTGGATAAGCTTGTTGTATTCGTCAGCATTTGGCTGCACCCCATACTGCTTCATTTCCCTTAGCAGTCCCAAAGCCTTGCCAAATTCTTCAAGCTTGCAATACCCACGAATAAGCGTGTGGTAAGTCACGGGGCAAAGTTTCGAGTGCTTTTTCTTGGCTTCTGCAAGAATTTTACAAGCTTCCTCCATCTCACCGCCCTTCGCGTACCCGCTCATGATAACGCTGTACGTGTACACATCGGGTTTCAAACCCCTACTCTCCATCACTTCCATGATTTTTTTAGCTTCTCCCATCTCTCCAGCCTTGGAAAGGGTGTTGATAATTGAATTGAAGATCGCATTTCCAGGAGGTGGGCCCACTTCAATCATGTTAAAAAGCAAAGCTTTCGCTTTCTCGATATCCTTAATTCTGCAAAGCCCCTTAATGACTGACGAAAACGGCTTGATTGCATTTTTCCTTTCTTCCTCAGAGACATCTTCTAACATTTCTAGAGCCAAGTGAACATTCACATCTTCACGACAAAGCGAACCAATTAAAAAATTAACAGAAGACCGAGGTGGGAAGCTATCTTTTTCCTTGGCCGACAAGTAAACAGAATGGGCATCTTTTGATTTCTGGCCTTTACACATAAAAGCAATAATCTTACCAATTTTCTCAGAGTTGGGCAATTTTCCTGCATTTACCATGCTCTCGCAAACTGAGCTAGTCCATTCAAAAATCGACCGCCTACAAAGAGCTTCAATAGTAAAATAATAAGAGTTTCCATTAGGGACACACCCAAATTCCCCAAACTTATTAAACACTTCAAAGCCAGCTTTTCCTTTACCCAACTTAGAAAGTAGCGATATCAACTCATTAAGAATCACTGTAGTCAACACACCATTCTCCTTCTCACCCAATTCCTTTAACAAATCCCACAAAGCATATGCGTTTTTCTTCTTAAGTTCACTACAAACCGCCAAAACAAGCGACTCCACAACACGGGAAGTCACAGAGAGCTCATTTCTCTTCAAAACCCATTTGACAAAGCTAATCAAAATCTCACCAGGAACATGTGGAGTTCCAAGTACCCTCAAAACAAAATCTTCATGTACAGATATATCCATATTGTCAAGGCTCAATTCCAAAGTCCCATCAACATTACTACTCTGAAGAAAAGACGACACATTTTCCAATTTTTCCAAATCAATCTCATAAACTTTACTTTCTAAAATTGATTCATTCTCTCCCAACTCAAGACCATCAATTGTCCCATTTTCACTTGTATCCTCAAAAACTGACGAAGACCCAGATGCATGGTCTACCTCAGAATCCAAAAATGTTGAGGTAGGCATTTCCTCAAACACAGGGTGGGCACCTTCCAAATCATTAATTTCAGTGCTTTCTTCAACTAGCGATTCAGTGTTTGCTATATCTTGAGAGAAAAATCTAGGGGTTTGATGAAAATTGATTTTGGGATGGAAATGTGAATGAGGGTTTTCAAAATGCAGTGGTAATACCTGAGGTTGAAGAGGAAGATTTGGTCCTCTAGCAAGTCTCCTGAGTGAAGAAGCTCTTCTTGCTATTGCTACTGATCTCCACATCCTCTTTGTCTCTAAAAAGTTGTCTCCTCCTCAAGACAACGAAACCCAAACTAAAACAGATCGTCTGGTGAGGAGCTCCAACGACGGCAAACAACTGAACTGATGACTGACGATATGATGTGAGGGTTAAATTTGGGCCGGGTTTGTAATTTATCCGGTTGCTAGAGCCCACTAGCAAAGGCCCAAATGTTTTAGCTGTAATCATTCTGTTCCGCGAAAATATTCTATTTGTCAAAAGTTTTAACTATTTCCCTTTTTTTACGAAAACTGATACAATTTACAAAATTATTTAATTTATTTTGATATTTCTCATTTTTCCTCTCCCTCTCGTCCTAATACTTCAACTTAACATCTCTTTGTAGTTTAGACATTTTTCATAAGTTTTTAAAATTAAGAAAATGATAAGAAATCTAAGAAACATTCTAATTTTTTTTTTTGAGAAATCTTATGTTTGTAAGGATTTTAAGTTAGAAAAAGTGAAAAATTAAAGAAAGTTCAAGAAAATTTTGACCTATTTTCTTTAGAAATTTTTCTTGCCAAATTGGCTGGATTTGTAAGAAAAGAAAAATAGACTTATTGTAACTTTTTTTTTATTTCATAATTTTTTTATTAATAAATCATTAAATATTTTAATAATTACATACCTTACAACTTAATTAAAAATATCATATTCTTTTTTACAAGTTGGTTCTTTATCTCTTCATCTTTTTTATTGTTTATTTTAAATTATGATACAACAAAAACATATTTTTCTTCCAAATAAATAAATAATAGAGTTAAACTACAAAATAAATCTATTAAATAAGTTTTTACTTTTTTTCAATTTATACCAAAGCGAATATCAAAATTTCAAGAAAATCAAATAATTTTTATATATAACTAAAACCTTTATTTGAGTTTATATATATATTAAAAATAATTTAATCACTTTCATTTAAACAATAATATATGTTAGCTTACTTGTACGTATTATTTGAACGATACATACCCATAAATTATACTTTTGAATTAAAAAAAATTTAAGTCATATCTATAAACAAAATAACTAAATTAAAAATAATCATAATGCATTAAATAGTTTTTATAACATGATATTTATAATATTACTTCTTTTATTTTTATTCTTGTTAATCTGTTCGTATCGATACTAATATCTCTTGATATAAATTTGACTTTAAAAAGATGGGGTATTATAAAATTCAATTTGACATAATAAATGAAATATCTTGATAATTATTTTTTTATAATTGATAAAAAAATTTATTTTTGAAAAAATATAAAAGGGTACAATAATAACAAAATACTTTAATACAATTTTCTTTGTTTTTCTTACCAACTCCAAACGTAAGATGAGATAGTTGTTATATTTTCTTTAGTAAACTCACAAACAAAATATGAGAAATATTTATTTCCTATCATTTCCTTTCTTAAACTTTCTTAAGTTTAAAATCCTAAAAATTCTTTACCCAAAAAACTCACAAACAAAGTGTTAAGATGAGATAATCCTATTTTAACACTAATTATAAAAATAAAAAATTTATTCAATTTTAGTTAATACAATAATAAATTAAAAATATTTAAAACGTAATACATTAACTTCTAATAATTTGCTTTTAAACTTCAATAAACTAGCATCAAGATTATATTTTGAGATTTTATGAACTAAGTTCTTTAAGTCAAATTTAAGATTATTTCCTCCCCCATCTCATTTATTTGTCTTATTTTTCATTTTAATTACCCAATTTCTTTATTAATACTATTTTTTATTTTATTTTATTTTTCCGCTTTGCGCATCTTCAATTAGTCAATTGTTTTAGAAAAACTTTAGACAACATTGAAAATAAGAAATTAATCAGACTTGTTTACCTTTGACCTCCCTCCTCCCAAATGTGTACACATCCCTCTCCCACCTCACTCTATAAAAAGCAAACATAATGAATAAACGAGAGTAGAATTCAATTAGCAACACATGAAGGGTGATTTAGAGATTTTTTTTTGCTTTGTTTTAATGGCTTGGGACATAAAAATTGGGACAAGAGAATAGTAATAATGAGCTACTTAAGATTCAAAAAGTAAAGAAAATCAATGTTTGCACGATAATTTGTTGTTCCATAATTTCAACCAAATCTATATTGATATGTAAATACAGCAACAAAAGCTATCTAATAATTTAAAATTCTATCGTAATACACTCTCAGAACGGAGTTTTTCATAATCTCCAACAATTTAAAATAATTAAAAATTTATCTAAATCAAAAATTACTCCAAAATAAATGAATAACTATTACTTATCTATATCAAGTAGATAGCAATAGTGTTCGAACATCACATATAACATAAGAGTCCATAATGAGTTCACGAACATATTAAGACTTGTTTGATTCTAATTATTGAACTCTTTATCATGTTATAAATGAAACTGAGGTCCATCTCTTCCTTGCAAAATCCTCCATTTAGAGTCATATAGACATAAACTGTAATAATATTCTCCCATTATCTAGGTTAGATTTTTAATTCATTTTACTCTAGGGTGGTGTCTTCAATTTTGTTTTAGCTCTTATTCATCTTCTTTATTATTATCTTGTTTTTCTTTCTTCTTCTTTGATTTTCGTTTAATGTTTCTTAGTTCTACAACAACTAGCCTTTATACAACGTGTTTATTTTTCTTTTGTTATCAACTTTGAATTTATAAATTTCATGGGTTTTTCAGGTCACGGACTCAAAAATTTACATGATGCAACTTTCATAATTCAGTTCTATGTATTTGTGATTTTTTTTTTTGACGGGTTTATGCCTTATTTGTTAATTAATTAAGTTTACTGCTAGCTATATCATACACATTACTATGTCAGTCTTATAATATGTAACTAAAAATAAGAAAATAAAATATATACTATAACACTCGACCAAAAAATATTTGTCATATATATATATATATATATATATAAGCTTAAGAGTAACAATTTGTTTTCTTTTAGTAATTTTAAAATCAATATAATTCCTCGTCATCTTATAAATTTTTACACGAGTACTGTGTTAATTTGGGCAAGACATACGCCACTAAAATTTACTTACGGGATTGGTTTCGCTGCAAGTAACGGAGGAGTAAAAATGTAAACTCTCCTAAAACAATACTTTTGATAAAATAAAAAACAAAAAAATTGTTTTATATTATAAAAATTCATGAAAACAAATGAAAAAGTATGTGATACAAGCACTAGCAAAATTTGAAATTATGCCCACAAAATATAGATAAATTCTCTATTGAGACTTTATTTTATATACCAAAAACATAATTATTTAAAAATAATATAAATATTTTACATTAAAACTAATTATAAAATCTGAAGAAAATAAATCATATCATTCCCGAGCAAGACTTTATTTTAATATATCAAAAACTTAATTATTTAAAAATAATATAAATATTTTACATAAATTCAATTTTATATTAAAACTAATTCTAAAATCTAAAGAACATAAATCAAAACACAGCAGTGCTTTGCACGGGTCATTGAACTAGTATCCAAGCAAGAGTTGTTAAGCAAATCCCGTAATATACAAAAACTATCCTTTAAAGACTTTGCAATGATTCATAACCGTAACACCAAAATTTATACAAAACGGATAATCGGAATGAAACAAAATTCCCGTAATGTTTACACAAAACTAGATAAACAGGCTTAATATACACAAGTTGTGAAACTGTAATCATCATAAGCCGCTATTGTTGTTATTTCCAGCAAGGATGAGAGAAATCTCCAGGCCTCTACTGAACGCTTGGTTGAACATAAGTCGGGTTTGGAATGTGGACATGAATGGGAACCATGACATAAACGCAATGGGGATGAAGATAAGGATTCCCATCCCTGCATCGTATAGGCGGGCGATTGAACGTATTGATTTCCACATGCCCAGCTTCTTTATCAATGGCTTCCAAGCCACAGCAATCTGCACATAAGTATTAGTGTGTAAATTTATGTACAATTTTGACATAAAATAATCTAACCTATGGATGTCAAGTACATACAAAAATATTAGTGCTCGTGCACTTTTTACCAAGAAATATTTGTATCTCTACATAAGAACTATACACTTGAATCTACAAGGCATCTCCAATCTTGAAACGAATGGAGTACTAAATGAAGATAGAAGTCAAAAACTTACAGAAAGAATTCCATAGCCTGTGGGTATAAATGCCAATATAGAAGCGAAAATATCGGGAACAGTCAAATCGCTGATTGCAACTGCAATAACAACACCAGCAAGCACTAGCAAGAAAGCAACGCCTTGAATGAAGCGCAACACCAACTGAAAATTAACGGATATCTTCTGGCTGAAGCTAAAAACCTGCACACCCAAAATAATGCAACGAGGTAAAGAACAAACAAATATTCAGAGCAAAGTTTTTCCAAAGCTTCAAATTCATGCTGCAGACCTTGAAAAGAAGTATAATCCCCACAAACACAAGCCATGAGAACCCGTACACCTACAAAGATACACGAACCAACAACAGTGAATACGAGAGAGAGCAAGAGAGATACAGCGAGATGTTTTTACCCCAAAAAAAAAATAAATTGTTAAGGAAATAAATGTGGGTAAATTGTTACCGAGAGTGATGTATTGGACCCTTGCACATCTAACTTGTAGACAATACCAAACTGGAAGATAAAAAATCTTAGGCTCAGAATGGTTTCCATCACCCTCGATCCAAAGCTTCGAATATGACCCTGTTTGTAAAAAACCATTTACGCGTGATTATTAGTTAACAAGGGAGTTAACCGGCACACACTATACCACCAAAATGTAGAGCAAATTAATGGATTAGTATTTAAAAAATTTTAATTTGTATATGTAGAGAAAAATAGGCACTACTAAATACCAGTTCTTCATCCCACCAAGCTTCCCAGCTTTCTCCTCCTTCGACCCCAATTCCTCCCCTATAGAGAAGCCAGTTTGTCCAGTCTTTGAAGTCCTCAACCGTCCTTTTACAGGAAGAACAAAGACGAGTTAATTAAAAGGATCGAACAGAAAATCAACTTTAGAAAGTGAATATAAGAAGAAATGGATTCATCATCTTACTTTTGCCACTCAAATCCAGAGGGATTGAACAAAAATGGAGCAAAAAGCCAGGATAGAGCCATGAACCAACTGCTAACAGAAAGAAGAATGTAGGCTAGTGCACCGTGATCGTCATTTCCATATGCAAGGTAAACTACCAGCAGAAGCACAACTTCCATTCTGAAAATATAATATATCCAAGATAAAATGACTGCCAACTGTATCTTATATCTATATATATATATCGAGAGATAGAGAGAGATAGAGAGACCCTTTGACAAAATGACTGCGGGAATAAAGCCTGTAATTCTCTGAAAACTTAATATGGCGGACCACAAATCCCCTACCAGTTGCATGATACTGTTGAAAAAAATCATGTATGTGAAAAAAATCATGTATGTATAAGTTGTAATAAAAAAAAGCAGTAGGAGAATTGAGTTGTAAGGAACAAACCTTTGCACCACCATGTAGAATAGTACGACCAAAATAATGTGTCCTTGTTCCGAGGGAGAATGTGAAGAATACAGTACAAAGCTGAAACTGCATGGTAACAAAACTAACAACAGCCTGCAGAGGAAAACACTTTGGTGTCAAACCTTAGGTAGCGAAGACATATTAAGAACATAAAATAAAAACAAAACACAAACACAAACACAAACATGTCATAATGATGCCACCTAAAGCAAAGTTGTACTACCTCCCGTTCCAAAACTAGAGATGATCATTCATTTTTGGTACGTTCCAAAATTAGAGATAGGTTTCTATTTTAGTACAATAAAATACCATGACAGTCCTAATTTATCATTTCAATATAAATACAATGAGATTTTACACCATCTTTAAAAAAAATGTTAATAACGCAACTTTTATGTGTAATGAGATTTTACACATCTATTTTTGAAAACTGTCGCTTTTCTTGAGTATTTCTACTTTTAGAGCGGAGGTCGTATTAACTTTTGCATCAAAATTGGTACAATCATGCACATACAGGCATATGTACATCAGACAACTTACACGTAGAAAACCCATTTCCAAGATAAAACCGAAAATCATTGGCACGGCTGTAAAAACACCTATTTGAAACAGAAACTGGGTGTTTAGAGCAGCACTTAAAGCAGTATTATTTGTTACTGAGGCCCTATTTTCAATATCTTCACCAACACCAGATAGAGCCTAAAACAAAAAGAATGTCATCATATAAGATAATCAAAAATATAGAAGTAGGTTCGAAATGACTCTCTGCTACCAGGGAAGTAGCTTGTTACATGGATGTTCACATCCTACCAAATATGTCTTTCCATAAAGGAAGACGTATACAGTCAGCACGGTTAACTGCATAAGTCAGAAGAAGACTTGTTAGACATATCTTTACAAAAGAAAAGGAAAAAAAGAACCAAAAAAAAAAAAGAGAAACCAATTTATTTTCTAAAATGTATTGTCACTAATTATAACTACATATTGCAACTTGCACCAATATATTTAAACAGAAATCTATTAATCAGAATTACTGATCATGGGAGTAATCACACTGACTTATTCAAGATTAGCATACCATGGTACAAAAATAGTAGCCAACAGTGGTAAAGTAGAATGACATCATCCGGAAGAAATCAAGGAGCTGTCCGAGTCTGTAAACGTCCCTACTAAGAACTTGCTCACCATTACCACCAGCAACTTTGCCTTCAAACAAGGCAATCTGATTGAGCCCGACATCTCTGCCCTTTCCAACCTGTCCAGACATTTTTTTTCTATAAATCAGGACCACGTACAAAAATGAAAAACGAAAACATGTAGAAAAAGGGAAAGGAAAAGACTAGTCAATCCTTTACCTGAATGTACTCATGGTGAGTGATATTTCCTTGGCGCAAAGTTGAATTGAAGCCTGCATAAATATCTTCACTGATGTTGATCACCCGAGAGGCCTTGCTTATACCACCTCGAGTTATGTGAAATACTCGATCAAAGACATCCGGGTGCCCATAGTGCATACGTATCCTGGACATTATTTAAAAACTCAGCCAAGTAAACTAGAAGATATTGAAAGAAAAAGTAAAATTACATGTTAGTATCAAATTTGTACTTACTTCAAAGGATTTGCCAGGACACGTTGACCAAGAGTCACAAAACTAGTTTCCTGATTTGACATGAAAGACGCCAAAGATGACACACTGCATAATTTAAGTAACCATTTAGGGTGTTTTCGATCAGATGCAGAGCAAATTGTCAACTTATAAAATAGGAAATTACCTTCCCGTAAATACATGCTCCCTGACACCAAGAATGGTAGGAGGACGTTTACCATGATTGCGATAGAATTCCTCGAGAAGATTTCTCATCTTCAAAGCTTCCTCAAAATAATTGTCCTAAACAAATAATAATAATAATAATATATAATATTAGTTTCAGGAATTCAAAGAATAAGAAAACAAGTAATTTGAACCAAAATGCACAATATCCCGCAAATTTATATCAGTTTGCGGCATGCAATCACCTGATTCATGTCAATTGCCTGCATCGCGTTTCCACGAGTAAAGACAATGGCATGATTTTGGTTTTCAGGTTTTCCTTCACCCAACTTAGGATTTCCAGGCAATTTTATTGAGTAGATTTCCTACACAAAAATACTTCAGTAAATAAATTAAATAAAACGAATAAACAAATAAAACAAGGTTTAAAAGGGCATATCTTCTCAAATATTTAAATGAACTAAGGAACGTAATGATAAAATCAGCATAAAAGTGGAAATTTTATTGTTCATGATCACTGTCTGGCTTTTGAAAGGCAAACAGCAAAAAAGCCAAGAACTAATTGATGATAAAAGTGATCAACGGTAATTATATAAGGGAAAAAAGGTAACCTTATCCTTGCCATTGATGTCAGCCTTCACAAGTTTTGAGTAATATTCTGTTTCCAATGAACCATCCTTCAGAGTCTCAACGACGTCAATGAAAGCAATTCGAAGAGCTTCATTTCTAATACAATAATTTAAAGGGGGAAAAAATAAAAAACCTCTTAAATGGTTAAAACACAAGCATTAAAAATAAATTTAAGGAATGAAATATCAATAAACCTTTGCATGAGCAATGCAATATCTGCAGCCTCGGGCTTTTGGTCTTCTTTCTGCTTTCCATATATTTGGCATGTAACAACATATGTAAACTTTAGGTCAGCTTGAGCCCTTGCTTCAGGAGAGAACTCAAAACCTTGAGTATTATTTGTTTCATTTCTTGTAACTGCACCTTCCAAATCTATCATTGCAACAGATAGTGAGAAAAATATATTCATGTTTTCTTTATTTATTTTATTAATCAACATTTATGATGATATTTCATTATGCAAACCTTCAGCAGTCATCCTTTCCAAATATGTTTGAAGCATTAAAGCTTTTCTGTAGTACATCATTCCACGAACTGCAAAGCACGAATGAGGTAACAGTTAGAAAGAAAATTAATTAACTGAAAGGGATGAAACGAAAATGCAAACAGTAATATATTTCACCAAAAGTATAACTTTAAACCAAAATAACCTCAAAACAAATAGAAGAAATCAGAATAAATACCAGTTCTGGCTAGCGTTTGTCCACGGTATGAAGCCCAAAACCGAAGTTCAAGGATATGGTTGGGATCATCATTAAGTTCTGACTCGTGTGTATTTTCATCTCGACCTATCCGAGTTAGAAAATTTTTCCATTCATCTGCAGAAAAGGATAATTGTCACCAAGTTGCTTTGCCTTTTTTTCTAAAAAAGTAAAAATCCTGCTAGTTATAAAACAACAAAATATGTCAAATCTAAGTAACCTATCGAAGTTACCTGGATAGATCTTCTGAAGATAAAACAGAGTTGAAATTCCATCTTCATTTTTCTTAAGCAGTTCAGGCATACTATGTAGCACAGTCTCAGAATAATATGGAGTAAAAACACTGCAAAAAATAAATAAATAAAACAAGTAAAAGATGATTAAGCACCGCACTACTTGTATAGACTCTAGATCTAACATATTAAATTTGTGGACCAAATTAAATGCTAGTTTGAAATTTAACTGCGGGGGGGGGGGGGGGGGGGG
>JAUMHB010030023.1:0-12282 GCA_032359685.1 Pittosporum tobira | reverse complement strand
TGCTATTTTCAAATTTAAAAGCGCCCCGCCCCCCCCCCCCCCCAAAAAAAAAGAAGCTAAATTCTATAGACAAGTACAAGAACCCTTATAGTTAGTAGCATTGAACAATGTGAAAATATTTTACATAATTTACCTCGCTTATTTTGTTTATGGCTTGTGATAAAACGCTTATAACTCTGGCTAAAGCACAAGGATTAACTTAATCCTATAACGATGATTATATAGTACCACTATTGATTAATAAGTTAATTGTATATAATGTTATTTAATCAATGTAGATGGACTAGTGGAAGATTAGTTAATGTAATCATAGTTAAGTAGTTGTAGCACTTGATTAATGGAAAGTGGTAACCGGGTTTATATTCGTTATTAAAAACCAGTTAGAACCAGAATGGGGTGGATGGAGGGTATTTACCTGAACGACATCATCTTACGGACTGGCTTGGCTGCTGGCATCTCCATAAAAAGGGAATTAGTAAAGAATTTCAACCTACGTTGGGCCTCTAGGTTCACAGGGATATTTGCAGCAGAGTCTTTGATGGTTAATAGTGAATATAATCTTTTGACTTGTGCCCTCTGCATATAACATTTTAATCATCCTCAGCTTTGATCAATTATGAAAGTTAAGCGCCCACATAATTTGAACTGAGGCAGTAAAGAGATTCTCCTTTGTTTCATTTATTAATAGGGAAAAAAAAATACCAACTCAGGGTCTGTCGGCCACTTGAGCTTTGAGAAAAGACGACCCTCAGTCCTTGCTTTAGCCAATAAATTCCACGTGCCATAATTATCTCTGTATAATACCATGTGCATGCACAGTCACAACTCATGAATACAAAGAGAGTAATGGAAGGAACAAAAATGTCTGAACTGTGCACACACCTCATATTAATAGAAAGGACATCAAGCCGCACAACATCATAGAGATCTTGAACAGCTTTAATTGCACCATTCATCAGTTCTGGAGTTTCTGTTCCTTTCTATACAGCAGCATTGTAATTAATTCATTGTTATTAGACTAAATCCAGCAAATTAACTCAATATAAAAGAGATGAATACCATAAGAACTTATCAAGAAGAATATAAGGACTTTCTCCACGGGTAAAAATGATTAAAATGCTAAACATAGCATGAATAGTTATACAACCGCAGCATTTATTTGCCAATCTACTTGAACAGTGCATTATCAATTTTAATACTCACCAGCACCCCCATGAGTGCAGTAACTTTTTGAATCACGAGTGACAGCTTACTCAGTTGAAAGTCCACATAAATACTCCTCTTTGCAATACTCTCTTTAATATCTTCATATATACGTTCAACCCTTATAAAATTGGAAAGAATGACAGCTCAGATATTTTATTATTAGTATTTTTTTCAAAATAACTCATAAGAAAGATGAGGATCATACATGAGCAAATTCACTCAGATATTAAATACAGACATACCACAGCCTGCCTTCATCATCGGATATGGATGTAAGAATAAATCTTAACGTGTGATAGCATTCCTGAACTGCATATTTCATGTAGTCATCCCTTGAGATTCTATCCCACAACTCTTCTTGCGAGTCTCTAGACTCTCTACTCTCTACCGCAATATCTTTAGCAAGAATAATCTGCATGTATATTCAATTGAGAATGTTCATTAGAAAAGGAACATCAACTCAACTTGCGAGCTTCAATTAAATATAAATAAATTCAGTAACAGTTTGTTTAAATCAAATGGTAACCTTGCTGGCAAGGAGAAAAAGCGGCCACTGCACAATGGGAAGGCTTCCAGAATTTTTAGGCATTTGAAGCAACTCCATTTCCCTGTGAGTAAGAAATAATTACCACAATTAAGTAGAGGGGTATCAGAGAATCCCGGCATTGACTATATACAGAAATTATTACAATCTAAACCATGTAAGGAAATAGAAAACTTACAGGCCTGTTATATAATCTTCTTCCCGGAGATTCTTCACAATCTCGTTCCAAAAGGGAGAAAACCTAGCTGCATCAGCTTTATTCGTAACCAAAACCTTCAAAGAGATTGTTTCGTAAGTTTCTGAAAGTTCATCTTAATTGATATCATCTTTAGAAAAGAAATGACAACAGATAGGACATGGAAGTGCGACTCATTTTGTGGAACAGAGAGTATTATGGGGATACTGGTCATTAAATTATCATTAGACTAGTACTATCATCATTGAAAGAGGAACTATTATTGTGGAACAAAAACAAAAATTGAGAAATGGGACTGGTTTTGTGGAATGGAGGGAGGATTATGATGCTCAGGAATGGATTCAAGTAGGAACTAAGACCACAACACACCTGACCAGATGACTGTTGGGAGGCCCTGCAAAATTTTTATAACAAATTACTAAAGGGAAAATATTATCAGTAAACAATAAAAACCTATATGGTGCAACCCAGAACAGATGGACTAAAATTATACTTTTACCTGTCGGAAATGGGAACATCAAGCGTCTTTATAAATGCCTTGGGAAAACTCTCAAAGAGCTTGTGGACAGAATCCAAAGATCGAATCTGAAGACAATGAAGGAAAAAGAACTAATATAACAGAGCACAACAAACACTTACAACCTTTCTCCATTGGATGTAATAATCTTGGGCAAAATTATACAATTTCAAACTAAACATGTGTTGAGCACATTATTCGTAATAATTAGTTAACTCCAATCAACAGAGTCTCACCTCCCCAAGACGAGCCTTGGCACCAAGCAAGAACCCCCACACAGCAGATATAACAGTGTAAAACACATGGATATCTAAGAGATAGATCTGCAATATAAGAAAGCAGTATTTATAACGCAATAGTTATTAAAAGAAAAAAACAAAGATAAATAGAATAAACCATGCCTACTTACACAAATCACCGGTGACCACAAGGTAGCAACTGTTAAAGCGTTGTGGTTATCTGTAGTCAACACCCCAGCACTCATAGATTAGATACACAAAGGCAGACTCTAATTTCTTAAAAGTAGAAAACAGTTAAAGAATAGCAAAAGAAACAATAAGATATATTTTCAACTAATTTAAACATAACAGGGAGCAAATGAAAATTATTACAATGAAATTGTTAGCAATGAGGAAAAACTGTTAAAAAATAGGAGATCAATTTCGTGGAGATGTGACAAAGGTTTTTTTTTTTTTCCTCTTCATTCTTTTTGATAATTATGAGACAAAAGTTTGGTGTTAACAAAGGTTTACAAAACATATTCCTTATTCATTTTAAAGAGAAATAAAAATATGCTGCCGAAGAGAAAATTATCTTCAACTAATTATTACTATAGACCAAACATACGGAATATAGGAAAAAACAAAAAAAGGCCGGAAATTTCCATATCAAGTTTTAAGTACACATTTGCTATCTGCAGATACGAAACATAAAGAGAGAGAGAGACAGAGAGTCACAGTTAATAGATAAGACCATATAGAGTATAGGACCAGAACAGTAGCTTAATAGATAAGACTATATAGAATATAGGACCAGAACAGTAGCTCACTTTTCGATACAAAATCATGCCACGAATATCTTATGTCATTAATATCCACTATAGTCCTTGTCGGTTTGACCAAGGGTCTGATCTGAGCAACATTTAAATCAAATGTCAGAGATTTCATAACACACACACACACACACAAAATAAAATAAAATAAAAAATCGTTCGAAGGGGCCGAGCTAACTGGCTCAATTTGGTTCAAGCTTAGTTGAGGAACTCAAATTGCATTAATGATTCAAACAAATTTGACTTTTGGAACTTCATGTATCTAATCGGATCAATCAAATAAATTTGACTCTTGAACTCCATGTATATTTTATTCTATCACAATAAGTATATACCTGAAGAAAATAGGCAAAGCAAAACTTCACCCCCAATACAACAAGCCAGAATAGTATATACCTACAATGTGGGACAAATGCAAACAGTGTTTTGAGTACCCAGGTAAATTCAACATTATATATTCATATATTGACTTTCAGCTACAGATAAGAAGTATCAGAATGTTAAAAAGATTATACTACCTCCGTTCCAAATATATAGATGGTTATTCTTTTTTGGTACATTCCACTATTAGAGATAGGTTTCTGTTTTTGTACAATAATACAGCATGATATTTCTAATTTATCATTTCATTATAAATATACATGGAATCTCAAACAATCTGTAAACAAGTGTCGTTTTCATAAGGTATCTCTAATTTTGGAATGGAGGGAGTACAAGCTAATATTATGTCAACCACCAAACTGTCAAAAACATAGTAATTCCAGGAGCTCAATGGATATTAAAAAACATGAGTCCCTTGATAAAGAGCATGTAAATTTCATCAAAAGAGTTTACTTCAAAAAAGATATTATATAAGTACTTTTTGCTTAAAATCATAAGCCAACCAAGGAGAGAAAACAAGAAAGAACAAAGCTGGAATGAGTAAGTATTAATTCACAAATAAAGGCATGCAATCCAATAGCAAAGCTGCACTTTGACTACCAAAATAGCATCGAGATGTGTAACATAATCAATGAATAAGGAAATATGGATGTAGTTATTTACTTGACGTAATCCAAGGTCTTCTCGTACATGCCACGGCCAACATAGTAGTGTTCCTTCACAAGAGCACAGGGTATAAAACAGTCAATAAATCAGATTGAAAACACAAAAACAGAAACTGTTTAATAATACGTAAAAGTAATAATAACCTCGTTCATCCACTTGATAAAACGAACTAAAGACCAGCGATCACATTGATTGGTCAGACTATGACAGGCTGGTATCCGCATTAGGAAACTCAGAAGAAACATGACACTGGCATAGATGCTTAGAACAATTATATATACTCTGTAAGTAAGTGAGTCTGTATTTGGTTTACTTTCCTCTTTGAGAGCTTTCCTGTAATTTAAAGAACATATGTTATTATCAGGTGTCGGACAATCACAAATGGAAGACAAAAATACACAGTAGAACCAGGGACGACAAATGGGAAAAGTAGCATACACATATAGGAAGCAAATGACAACTGAAGCAATGCTAAACCACAAGAGTTTGAAAAAAATTCTTGAAACTGCTGGACGCCTGGTCGTTGAATAAGCACCATAAATCATGACAATGTCGAGAACACCTACAAACAGGAAGATGGGAAAAAATATTTCAATAACCAAAGAAACAAAATTAATTAAGGCAAAATAATATAAGTGACAACTCTTTAAACTCAAATCCAAGATCAGCGCATCTTTCCAATTTGGAAATGTAGACTTTGAATACAAATCTTTGTTAGATAGAGAAACCTACTCTGAATGAACTTCATGACAACAAAAGTCGGACCGAGACTGAGAACTTCACGCATGGTCTTTGAGTTAAAGTGGCCATCATTGAATGCAATGATTGTGAGTCCCTGGATAAAAAAAATAAACAAACAAACAAAAGAAAAACTGAATTACACATTCTATAATCAAGGTCAATATTTTACAAGAGAAAGAAACTATTGTAAGATGCATGCCTGAAACATCATAAAAAGAAATATCCATAGGCGGTGGAAACTATGATAAAGATGCCAAAATGTCCGGTGCTCAACAAACGAAGTTTTCCCTCGGCGTTTGGATTTTCCAGACTTTAGAAAATTCTGCAATAAGAAAAGAAAAAAAAAGAAAGAAAAAAAAAGATGGGCAAAGTTGCATCATGACAAGATGGAGTAAAATTCACAGCACAAAATTATCAAGCATAACACGGAAAGCACAATAAAGCTACAGCCATACGAACCTTTGACCTCGGTGTTGGCTTCAGGAAAAATGAAGAAGTTTTCCGCCATGGCCAACTAAGTTCAAAGCAACGGAGTGACCTGCCATGAAAAAAGTTACACAACTAGGAGGTAGGAAAAAAAATTAAACGAGTACGAAAAAATAATTAAACAAGTAGAAATTTTCATCTACACAACTACAAACCAGAGCTCACCAGAAATACTCATTAAAATCGTCATAATTTCTCCACGCTGAATGAGGTGCTCGCCCATTATCATTGTTTGCAGCTTCCTGTAAATCCAAACAGATTAGTAAAGTCTCTTCACATTAAATTCTACTACATATTTATTCCAATATGTATTTAAAGGTAAAGAAACATCATCAATCAAGAGAAAGAGCACACTTTTAATTATGGCAAACCGGTCAAAGGAAATACAAGTCAAAAGGGAGGAAAATGAGTGTGGATAGTCAAACATACCGCAGCAATAACCTCATAGAGAGGACGAACAACTTGATCGAGGTAAGATACGCCATTCCCAGAAACACAACTATTGGCCGGCTGCGCAATTTGTTGTCGTAATATCTCATCCAATTCCCTTCCCATCTGTTAAATTGGTTTCATTGTTAAAACGTAAACAGTAAGTAATTTACAAAAGAAATAAGAAAGAAATAATAAAATATATATATAATAGAAATCAGAAAAAAAAAAATCATCTCCAACTCGACGTACGTGATGGAATATGTAGCACAAGCATTCAGGAAGAAATCTAATGTTCGCAGCTTCACCCCATATGAGAAAGTACAAACTTAAAAATAACAAC
Source organism: Pittosporum tobira (assembly GCA_032359685.1). Taxonomy (NCBI): domain Eukaryota; kingdom Viridiplantae; phylum Streptophyta; class Magnoliopsida; order Apiales; family Pittosporaceae; genus Pittosporum; species Pittosporum tobira. Next base: position 5,722 of record JAUMHB010030023.1, on the reverse strand, counting down.
TTCTTCTCCTTGCTGACAACCTCCAAACTGCAAAATGCCAATAGAAGACAAATTTAATACGTATTTTAGATAAATATGTACAACCATAAAAGATATCAAAAAGGGTGAGGTTCTATACTTGCTCCAAACTGGTTGGATGCTCAAATAGTTGCACCACTTGATGTAGTTATCCAAGGACTTCAAAAAAACGTTCTGTGCAGCAGCCTCATCCAGTTTCTAAACAAAATCACATAACCGAAATTTAAATATCTAAAACGCCAATCACATAAGCAAAAAAACACTTACCAAGGTCTAATAATAGAAATAAAAGAAATGAAAGATAGAAGTCCAACCGGTTCAGGCACTTGAGGAATACCAAGCCTACTTTGCTCATTTGCTAGGAGATGCACTATGTGCTCACGCTGATTGGAAACATTATCTTTCTGCCAAACAAGAAAAATTAACTATAAGACCCATAAAATCAAAGAAAATAAAAATAAAGCATGCGTGGTGATATTTAAGCTCCAGGTCTCATTACAAATAAAGTAACAACAATTATTAAGTGGTGAATTGGAGACTATTACGATCATATATCATAATTTAAACCTGAAATCCAAAGACGAAATGCAGAAAATCAAAAATATCTGCATCTCTTTTAGCGGGTATAGGAAAGTTTTCTGGCAATTTTGGCAGGGCCCTGAAGTACTTTATTGAAGAAACCGCTGCTTGTACCTGAAGATATATATTACCTCAGTAAAGGACTATCAGTAGCTAATTGTAGTAATAAATTGATACATGATGGAATGATAATAGTAACCTCAGTAAACGATGCAATGACATTTGTTATCGAAGGACCATCCAGAGGAATAATGTTATAAGCAACTAAATCGTCTGTCATTGCTGCATCTGATTCCATCATGCGCTTTAACTGAATAGAAACCAACCACTATATGTTTTAGATTTAAAAATAAATAGATAAATAAATATGTTACTAGAAAAGAAATAGAATACAAAAGGGTAAAATGGGATAGAGTATAAAAAAAATCAAGATCAAACCTCTTCAGGAACCGAGCTTTCTGCATCTTTACTAAGCTGCTCTAGTACTGTCCCTAGAACTTTAAGAGTTGCAAAAACCCTTTTCCGCTTAACAGTTTTTCGTTCCAACCTAGACAAAGGGAAAATATTACGAGTCAGCATCTCAACTTTAATGAAGTAATAATTTTCAAATTTTACAATAATTCAATCAGCAAAGGTTTCATAGAGCATAAAATACTCCATGCCTCAATATGCCTTAATTTTCCTTGGTATGATTAGTAAAACGTCCACGACAAACTACTTCTTTGTAGAATTAATAAGAAGTAAGTAACTACAAAATAATTATTCAAGGAAACATACTCTCCAAGGTTACCGCTGAAAGCACCCGACTCCCTCAACAGCATTTCCTCTTCGCGTAGCTTGTCTATATTATTTTTCTCTCTGTATAGCTTATAAAACTCCTGTAAGCGAGTAATGTCGTTGCTTCTATCAAATCCTCCACCCTCCCTCTTTGCTAGCTTTTGCTGCAAAATTGTTGAAAAATATACACATAATGCACATTATATCTAAACATATATCAGTAAGGCCATGTTTGGTACACTGGAATGTGGTGATGGGGATGAAATAGCATACGTGAATACATGAATATCGGATGTCCACATATTATTGGGAATGAAACATTCATATTCTAGTGTTTGGACATGTTTGGAAATTTCAATTCAAATCTTTTACATTCCCATTCTCATGTTTGGTGTATTCATATATCTTAATTAAATCCATAAACTTTCTTAATAAAATCACAGAAACTATTCTTTCAGCAAAATATATTATGAAGTAATAAAGAAACTCATTCAAAAAGTTGATATTATAAATTTTAAAGTTTAAAAGATCTCTTTCTCCGGCAATCTCATGATGTAATACCAGGTACATCTATTTAAGTTCAACCCAATGTTCTCCGGTATCGAGTTATATTTCTCCATATCTGGAAAGGGATCGCTATTTCAGCGATCTGATACACAAACGAACCACGATCTGGGTCTTGTGTCCAAGTTCTTGGTATGGAGGGAGGTGAAGAGAATCTGGTAACTACGGTACGTGCACAAAGATCAAAGATTTGCACATCTAAACCAAGGAACTGTTTGTGGCAATAAGTAAATAGAAACTAACTCGATTCAACCGCAAATTTATTCCAAACTAGTTGCAAGTAGGCAGAAAAAGAATCTCATGTTTAAGAGTAAAATGAGAGACACAAGGCGAAAATATACTGTAAAAGGAATGACACATAATAATAAAAAGAATAAATATAAAAATATTAACAATGCCGCAGAGTTGATATGATACCTTTATTACAGACATCAGGCCAGTCTTGAATTGAAGTACACCTCTCCCTTCGCTGTTAGGATCCAGATTCTGAGCCAACGAATAAGCATGCTCACATACTACAAAACAATTAATCATCAAATTGTTGTTGTTTTTCATTTCGATGGCTTCCACACTTCCTCAATTCAGCAATTGTATTCCAACACTTACAAAATTTCATTATATTCAAAAGCAATCCGGAATGAGTTTCACAAATCGTCAATTTCCACTAATAGATCAATTCAGTGTGTTAACAGCTGAAGTTCATATGAAATCTCATTTACTTGTAAAAGTAATGCAGTCAGTTGGAACCTCTCTTAGAAAAATGGGCATAACGTGCTCTTGAAAGTCCAAAATGCACACTGTCTGAGGCATTGGAAACTAGAGTCATAGATTCTTCCAGTGGTAACTAATTTGCATGGAAATGATCAGTAGGCCAGATTGGTTCAGAAACAACGCTAATTTTGAAGACTGCAAAACTTTTTTTGTTCATTTATTACTTTAAACATCTTCTGAGTTTTCCTGAGGATCCTTGGAAGCTGGATTATAGTTAATTTTATTCATGTATTAATCCTATAAATAGGGTGATTGGCGGAAACATCATACTTCGTTATTTTTAATTATTTGAATATACTGATGGCCTAAAGTTGAGTAGTGCTCCTTTTTATCCAATTTTGCCTTTATCTTGTGTTATTGAGACTTTGTTTACTAGTACTACTTACATTAAACTGTCTAAGAGTATTCAAATTCAAGAGCATGAGTCTATGTAGGACACGATGACAAAATGTTTTCCATAAATACAAATCCAATGACATGTGAAGCATGTCCAGCTATTGTATTGAATATGTGAGAGCCCTCTTTTAGCAGACAAGAGTTACTAGAAATGGTTTTAAATGATACTTGCTTCATAGTACATACGTCGAATCTAATATTCCTTTTAACCCCAAAATTTTAAGAATGAAGCAGATTGGCCCCGACATGAAGCTAATTTAGACACATCGCTCATATAACTACGGTTAAGGTTACTATAGCATAGGAACAACAAACTTAATAAAGAACAGAAAGAGACTGACAAATACAGAAACGTACAGATTCTTGAAATGTTTGGGTCTTCTTCTTGAATTTCGTCTGCTGCCCTTAAGATGGAATCAATATCCCTATTGTTTGAAAGAGAAGATGGGACATTTGCAGCAATGCCACCGCCAGGCCAACCATATACATCGGCCCTGGTCCTCTCTCTCCGTAGTGCTGCTCGCACCAATCTCTCCCACAAGTCTTCCACCGAAGCCATCTCTTAGAAATGAAGTAACATTTTCAAGTTTAAGTTATATCAACTCGTATAAGTATAAAGAAATTATAATAAGAAATATTAAACAAATTGAATGAAACAAAAGTAGAAGAACTCAGAAAAAGGAAAAAATTAAAACCAAAAGTAAAAAAGTAAATTTAGTTTTGCACTACATTATCTTAGATTTCCTTTTAGTTTTCCTTTCCCTCACATTTTCCAAGTTCAAATGTAGACTTAATTAAACATAATAATTGAATAAACAATTTCCACTCAAGTAAGTCATCTAACACTACACTTACACAACTAAACTAACATAAAACATTTCTCTCTTCTCCTTTCCTCGGTTAATCCGCAAGCAAGCACAGGATAATTCACAAAAATAACATATAGTCCCTCTGTCCCATAACAACTACCCTTGTTTGACTTATCAAGTCAAATTGACCATTTCCAATATCAAAATTTATACTATTCCATACCCCCGAGCGAAGGGACAATAATCATAAGAAACTACATCAAACTTATTATTAACTCCCACATTTGTGAGTTCAAAAATCTAAACAAATATTTACTTAAGTTTCAATTCTAAAAATGGTCGATATGACCCGAAAACTCAAACTGTGACAACTTTTTATGGGACAGAGTGAGTATGACATCTCAAAACCTAGCATTTCAACTTCTTCTACTTTTCTTCTACCATGTATACAAATATACAGTTATAAAGAATTGACAAATGCACTCCACTACAATACAATTTACACTTAGAATTCGTGTATATATTATGACATACAAAGTGAATATACCTAAATACACCGAATAAACTCGAAAACTGAGAATTCGTGTATATATTATTACACGCACACAAAGTGAATATAGAGAGAGGAGCTTACCTAATCGGAGATCTCGCCGGCGATTTCCGCCAGTATGTAATTTGCGATTTATTATGAATAAACCCTAGGTAAAAATTGAGAAGAGCTGAATCTGAAGTTGAGGATTTGAAAGGGAAAAGAGGGTGTAAGGGGCCATAAATCTAGCGATTTGAAGGAAAGGTGGTAGACCGGTTTTACCGGGTATAGCCGGTCGTAACACGCTGGTCTGGGCTCCTCTGGTGTACTGTTTTTGTGACGCGGATACGTAACGGACTAATTATTTCCTCGTTCCTTACCGGCGACTTTTTTTCTCGGTGGTAAAATGGGAAAAATTGTTAGTGAAGTTTCTCAATGGTTATATTTAATTTAAAAGGGGAAATAATACTTTTATGTAATTATCTATTCTCTCCATTTTAAGAAAAAAATGATTTTTTTTTTTAATTTTGGATATGAACTTTAATATGTTCTAAAAGTATGTAAATACGTTGTATATTTAATATATTTTTAATATAATAGAAACTACAACATATAAATATATTATTAATATAAAAATACATAAAAATATAATATGTAAATATACTTTTAGAATATTTTAAAATATGTGTTAAAAACTATCAAAAAAAGTATAATTTTATTTTCAAGACAGATGGAGTATCATGTATGATATAATATACCAGAAAATATATAACAAAATGACATTGTTTTGCAAAATAGATAATACAATGTCAATTTGTTAAAAATGTTGATCTCACTCGCTATATTACATTATATCTACTTTGATCCCGTAGCAAAATGAAAAATAAATTCTATCATCTAGAAACTCACAAAAATAAATGTTGACTTTTCTCCCTTTTTCTTTTCTTTTTCATCATATTTTAACCCGTAAACATAAATGTTTGTTCGTTTACATGATTGTTATAGTTGATACATATGTAGTTGTATATTATAAGAGCAGTTATTATAAATGTTATAATTGTAGTTGTTTTTTGAAATTTTGGAGTCACATTCGGTGATCTATGGCTTTTACATATGAAAGTGTTATTCTTGTTCGGGTAAAATGATAGCCATTATAATTGAATTGGTACAAAATAATAATTAAAAAAGACATAAATAATTTTGTTGTTTTGATATATGATGTTGATATTATTGTTCAAATATATATATATATATATATATATATATATATATATATATA
>JAUMHB010030012.1:0-22000 GCA_032359685.1 Pittosporum tobira | reverse complement strand
GCCTTATAAAAGAGCCACCGCAGAAAACAATTTTGTATCCTGTCACTGTTTTGAGTATTTTCCCTCTGCTTTATATTCTGCTTCATTTCCCCAATTACAGACACTGCTCAGTACTTTGTAGCATTAGTCATAGTTAAGCTACTGCAGCTACTAAGTTCCACTAGACCAATTTAATTGAAGGCTTAATCCTCTGTTTGGGACATGAATCAGAGTCGAGACCAGCGGTAGTCCTGACAAACCAATTTTATACTGTCGTGATTACTATGAATTAGTCTCAGATGCATACTACTGCTAAATGAGTACTTGTCCCTTTCAATTTCTAAGTGCAATGTGAAGTCAGGAAGAGGATTCAAAAGACGAAGAGATGCAGACTTGAATCCTGATTTTCCTACGCATGATGTTCTCTTAGCCCATGTTTGTTTGCAATATGGTGGATGGGATTGTACTACTTTCTACATTTTAAGGTCATTTGATACCCGAAAGGGGATATTATTTAATATTATCTCCCTCGCAAAAAAAATTCCATGAGAGAGATTGTGATCCTAGGAGCGATCTTAGGTTAAATGTATTAAAAGGGTACTCCCTTCGTTCCTCAAAAAGTGTACCCTTTCACAGATTCAAAAATACTAAGGATAAATTCAAGGATAAATTCGCAAACAAGTAGGGTCAATAGCTCAGCATTTAGGCTGAGCTTGAGGACATTATGTAATTTAGGCTGTACTATCATAGATGGATGTCCCTAGCCTCCGGGGATCCAATCAAACAGCCCCAGAATCATTCTATTTCCACCAAACAAGGAAACATGAACCTTTTCCTGCACTTTCATACTTTCACAACATGATTGCTTGCAAGTACTCTAACATGCAATAAGGAACTGATAACAGGTTTTAAAGTTTACCTCAAGATTCCATTCTCCATATAAGTCTGGATCAGAACTGTTACTCCAAACATATGCATAAGCCTTTAATTTCTCAGAATTATCCTGCAACAGCCCACAGAACCAAAACCATGTTAGTATTGTTAAAATCATGGACAATTTAGCCCTAAACTCTAACATCTAACTATTTTGACTAAAGCCGAATCTAACTTCTATTTGAATAGAACCCATTAACATCATCTCTATAACTACCTTCATCTCCTCAAGAAGAGCGTCGTCATCATGAAAGAATCTCGGCCAGTGTTATTTAAGACGAGAGGCACACCAAGACGCAAATATCAGGGGCAGTGACATCAGGCGCATGTATAATCAACAATACCAAATAATACATATCTATATATAGATAGACACAATTATGTCAGGATCAATAATGATCCTTGCTATTATTTTTGGGATTTTTGATAGATTTTAGAGAGAAATATAGAGATAGAATAGATATGGAGAGATAATTATAAGGTAGAATCAGTTATAGAGTGAGAAGGTAATTATAGAGAAAGAAAGTAGGGAGAGAATTTTAGAGAGAAGCCAGAGAATTCAGAAACAGATTCTGGAATTTTATTTCAATCTTCAACATTCTTTATTACAACTACTAATCCTCCTTTATATAGGCTCCTTTATATAGGCTAAAAGGCCAGTTAATACCTGCCAGTAACAAGCTGGAGTATCCTCTAAGCTACTAACAGACACAATTATTCCCTTACAACAGATAACAGATACCAATACTATGCTAATATTCTAATACAGCATATAATAGGGAACCTACAGCATATAATAGGGAACCTGACATTGGCCTTCCCTTGAAATTCTTCCATGTCCTCATGGAAGAGTAAATCTCAAAAATGAGTCTCAAAAGATCTTCCTCCTCCCAAGTAGCATCATCAACATTGCAATTCTTCCATTTTATGACATGTTGATGGGACACAATGCAATTTTTATAAACTGTTCTCTATTTAAGTGATTTGAGTGGCTTCAATTCAAGTTGTCCTTCAGCATTCACCCCAGGCAGTTGTTGCTGAACTTTAATTTCTCCAATATGGTTCTTTAGTTGGGACACATGAAAAGTAGGGTGTATCTTGGATGTTTCTGGCAATTTCAACTTGTAATCAACCTTCCCAATCCTTTCCATAACCTGATAGGGACCATAAAATTTGGAAGCCAGTTTCAGGTTTTTCCTGAAAGCCACAGAGCTTTGTCTGTAAGGTTGGAGCTTGAACAAAATCCCCTACAAAAAATTCTCTTTCAAACCTATTCTTGTCAGCAAAATCTTTCATCCTTTGCTGAGCCTTAGCCAAATTTTCCTTAAGATCTTTCAGCTACTCTGACCTTTCTTGTAGTAACTCTTCCACTGAACCCAATTTATTAGGAATCTCATGGTCAATACTGAGATGTATAGGGTCAACACCACAGAGTACTTTGACAGGACTGGTGCCTAGTGTTGTATGATAGGTAGTACTGAACCACCATTCAGCCATTGGTAGCCAAGAAACCCATTTCTTAGGTGTTAAGCTACACACACCTCAAATATTGCTCCAAACACTGATTTATCCTCTCTGACCAACCATCACCCTGGGGGTGGTAGAAAGTGCTAGTATGAAACCTTGTACCCACCATTTTAAACAACTGCTGCCAAAAATCACTTAGAAAAATTGTATCCCTGTCACTCCCTATGGACTTGGGCAGTCCTTGTAATTTAAAGATATTTTCAGTGAACAAAGTAGCTAAACTCTTAGCTGTGATAGGATGTGCCAATGGTAGGAAGTGAGCATACCTAGAGAATCTGTTAGTTGCCACCCAAATGACTTCACTGCCCTTAGAATTTGGAAGTCCAGTTATGAAATCCATTGCAATATCTCTCCAAGGACTTTCAGGTATAGCTAGTGGTATATGTACTCCAGGCTTCTTCACATGCTCAGATTTTCCCATATGACAATCTTGACATTCTGCAATTCATTTCTCCAATTTTTTCTTCATATTAGGCAAGTAGAGATAATAATTAATTCTAGATTGAGTGGCCCTTATCCCTGAATATCCCCCAACTCCTTGACAGTGCACCTCAGAAAAAATGTGCCTTCTTAATTCCCCATTGTTAACGACATACCATTTCCCTCTGTATTTCAATAGACCTTGCAATAACTCATACTCTTTAGGTCCCATACTGACACTAGCTGCCACATAGGTTCTTTATCATTGTTTACTTATAACTCTCTATCAGTTGTACAATCCATATGGGTTCAGCAATGGATAAGTATCGATATTTTCCTGTCTCAAACTCAATTGCAAGAATTCCTTTTTATTGCAAAACTTCACCATCTCTTTCAAAAGTCAATTCAGATTCTTGGTAATTAGTTTTGACCTACCCCACCTGTTTAAGCCACTTGATGCCTAGAATGATATCCCACCCTTTCATAGGCATTATCCACATTAGGGCTTGAAATATCTTATCACCCATGGACCACACAGAGTTAGGACACCAATTTTTAATCCACAAATCCTCACCTTGTGGTAACACAATCTTAATTGGCTCAATAGTTTGGATGTCCAATTGCAGCTTCTCAGCTAATCCTTGGTTTAATAGATTCAAGGTACTGGCTCCATGAACTAGTAATAAAATAGAATGTTGAAGGCCGTTTCCCTTCAAAATAATAGGATTCTCCTTCTCTTCAGATTCAGTTACCAAAGTTGTTAGGATCTTAATCTGGCAATCTTCATTAGGATCCAATTCTTCTTCCTCAAACAGCTCTTCTGGCTCAATATCAAATATAGGAGATCCATCAGAGGTAGGAGGTTCACCTATGATCATGAAAGACTAAGGCTTAGAGCACTGGTGTCCCATAGTAAAATTTTCATCACAGTCAAAACAAAGCCTTTTAGCTCTTCTTTCATCTCTTTGAGCTGCAGTCAGCCCTTTTGGCATGTTTCCCTCAACAACATTAGTTCTGGGTTATGTTAATAGTGAGGGTTTGGTTGCAGAATTGGCTGCCAGTTTGGCTCGAGTCAAGGTAGGTGGATTTCTGCTAGGTTGCCATGTCTTTGCAGTAGATGCCTCATAGGATTTAGCTTGCTTGAATGCCAAGGCAAGAGTTTGAGGATCTAACAACTTGACTACCTTCTTAGTGTCCTTCAAACCTCCAATAAAATTTCCAACAAAGAATTCCTCAGTTAACTGTGGAATTTTTTCCAATAATCTGCCCATGAACTTCTCAAATTGATCATAACAACTGTTGACAGTTGATGTCTGTCTCAATTCTTTGAATTGTTCAAAGATATTCTCCAAGCCAGCCTCAGTAAATCTCTCAACAAATGCCTCAGAAAATTCTGCCTAGGTCACTCTCCTCCTTTCCACCTTGTAGGAGTTGTACCAAGATTTTGGTACACCCTGTAAATGCATAGCGGCAATAGGTGCTTTCTTGACATCCCTGATCTTATAAATACTGGAGTACCTCACAATCTTTAATCCATCCTAAAGTCTCATCTCCATATTTATAAGTAGGAAAAAACAACTTCAGGTGCATTAAGTCTCTATCATCCTCCTCATGATCATCATCATCCTCAAGAAGAGTTTTAACTCTAGCACTCCTCCTCTCTTCCTCAGCTTGTTGAGGATTTCTAAACAATCCTCTACCTCCTCCCCACCTCCTCTCACCATCACCAGTTCCAAAATTAGCCTGATTCTCCATATCAGTTTGAGTTTAAAACAAATTAGTGATACAAGACATAAAGGTATCCAACTTCTCTTCCATATCCAATAACTTCTCATTTGTATATTCCCTATAGTCGAGAAAGTCTTGTTGAAACATATCTCCCTGTTTACTACTACAAATGCTGGCCATCTCTCAAAAGATTTGATTTGAAATTGAGCTTCTAGAATGAATGATAAACTCAGAATTTGAACAAGGATATCAATTGGAAGTGTCCAACTGATTTTTTGAGAATTGATGAACTTGAACAGATTTTTAGTACAGAAATGGATTACTTGAGCACGAGCAGTTCTAGGCTACCTAACACAGACAAATCACAACTTGTTTGATATTTACCAGTGTAATAAACACAGAGAGGTACCGTGCATAAGCAGAATGGTGTTTTTTTTTATGAGCCTCTTGATTATGATGACTAGAAATGGATTCCCATAGCTGCAACGAACTAAATCAAGCTAACATAGCTGCTGGTTTGTTTATTTGCAAGTTAAAGTAGCTTGATTAATTTCAATCAAAACTATGACTCAAGATGGAATTGCATTTTAGCTAGATGATGATCAATACAGAACCAATCCTATGATATGAGTTTAAATTGCAAGTTTTAAGCAAAAATCTTGATCGCAGAATGAAGAGACTGAAATTTTGAGTTGTTACCAGTGAATTGATGCCAATCAATTCAAATTCTGGCGCGAGAATGTGTATCTGTTGATGCGAGCTGGAGATGGATGGATCTCCAGTTCCTGAGCTTGAATTAATGAATTGGAGACTTGTCTAAGCTTGCGAGCTACTGAAATTGTTACTGAAGCTCGATTGTGACTCAATCTGAATCCTAGAACTTGGAGTGATCGATTCTGGAACTGGTGAGTGAGACTTGAGCTCGCCTAAGATGATTGTTGCGAAACAGAGCCAAAGATGATGCTTTGATACCAAGGATCAGTAATAATCCTGGCTATTATTTTTGTGATTTTTGATAAATATTAGAGAGAAATATAGAGATAGAATATATTTAGAGAAAGAATTAGAGAGTAGAATCAATTATAGAGTGAGAAGGTAGTTATAGAGAGAGAAAGTAAGGAGAGAATTTTAGAGAGAAGCCAGAGACTTCAGAAACGGATTCTGGAATTTTATTTCAATCTTCAACATTCTTTATTACAACAACTACTAATCCTCCTTTATATAGGCTAAAAGGCCAAGTAATGCCAGCTAGATTATCCTCCAAGCTACTAACAGACACAATTATTCCCATATAACATAAAACAAATACTAATACTTTGCTAATATTCTGATACAGCATATAATAGGGAACCTGACAAATTATACAACAAAAAATTAACTATAAGTAAATTATTCAAACTCCTAACCAAAGTTTAACAAGTTTAAGTAACAAACTAACAATTACCTCCATAGCTCAAATGGAAGTACGTTTGCTCCGTAAGTTCATATATGTGTAATTGATGAAGCTTAAGCAGAAATGTACAGAAGCAGAATGACATGACAAGAAGAAAAAGGAGGACAGGAGGAGGAGGAGAAGCACACAAGGAGGAGGAGGAGAAGAAGAGGACAGAAGGAGAAGGAGAAGGAGAAGAAGTACAGAAGAGGAGCCCGTAGCCACTCGTTTGCAGATGAATGAATGATCGATCTGATTTCTCTTGTGTAGTGTAGAGTTTAGATGGTTTATTTTGAGCCATTGGATCTTTTTTATTAATCTTTAAATCAATGGTCCAGATTTTTTTATTAATCTTTAAATCAACAGACCAGATTAAAAGACCAAATTTTAGGTCAAAAGGACCTCATACACAAAAGGCCTCATGTCATAGGAGCCTTGCCTCGCACCTAGTCACCTTGAGGTGTGCGCCTCTTCGACACTGCTGGGATTCATCATGTTGAGACCCAAAAACCGAGCCTCGCTGCCCCTCAGGCCTAGGCACTAACAACACTGATCTCTACAGCTTATTGTTATTGACGTAAGCAATTGCTCCATGCCTATTGTTAACATAACTATCTTCATCAACAAGAAATATAGTCTTTCTATGTAATTTTGTAACGAGTTAACAGTAACACAAGTGCATGCCTAATCCATAAAAAGTATTCCTCCGTTCAAAATATAAAAACAAATTGGACGTTTTAAAGTCAATTTGGGATATTTACAAATTCAAAACAAATAATGACTATGAGCTTTGAACAAATTGTTTTTCAGAAATGATACTACTTTTCAAATATTTGACAATTTTCACAATCGTATTGACGGTGATAAGTGAATTCATGCCAATTTTGAATTTTAAAATGTTCAGATTCAATTTTCTAAAGTTAAACGTGCTCTTATATTTTTAAACGGGGGTGGTAATTAAGATGATTTCAGTTGGGCATACCATCAATGAAACATCAACAGTCCTCCTTTCATACTCAACATCCTCAAATGCATCTAGAATATCTAGTTCAGGATCTGATATCCCTGATAAAACCTGCAGCAAGAAATTGTTAGTTGACAAAATGATAAAATAAGATAATCTATAGATTTTGCTACAGATTTTCATTCTATCTTGAGTAATGCCCCTAACACACTGCAAGAAATTTGTTGTTTCTTGCTTTTAGCCCTAAAAAGGACAAACTTTATTGAAAAGCTCCCAGTTGGTTGAGAAAAAGCCTTGTGGACAGAAAATGGTTAATATGCGCTCACTTTCATCAATTCATTGATTGGAGAAAAGCAAGGAATCAAGATGGTTATAATCCCTTTCATTCATAGAGATCCATTTATGAAGCAACAACAGAAAATTAAAGAACTCTCATAGTGTCAAAACAAAGTTACAGAAGTTTGATTTTCAAGATGTTTCAACAAAGTTCCTTTATAACTCTTACATAACTTATCATTTTATCAAAGTGATTTCATCTGATCGTATCATGGAAAGAAAAATGTTATTTCACTTTTGAAGATTCTTCCTGGACAGATTATTCTTACAACCTGGATGAAAACTACATGACTATAATGTTAGTGCCAAAACATGAGCAATCAAGAAGCGTAAACACTCAGTATAATGTAGATGGTCTAAATTAAAATGTATCGTGAACAAACCTTTCCAGTCACTTTCGTGTTTTCTACAGGTAGAATCGCAGGATACACTCGTCCTTTGATGCTAAACCGATGACTAAAGAAAAAAGACAATTTTAAACACGTATTAGACACTAGAAAGGGTGGTACCATACTTATAAAGATCAATACTCCCTCCATTCCAACAATTGTGAAATCCTAAAATTCAAATTTAACGTATTTATCTTTTATTTTCATTGATGTCAAAGTCAATGTTGTAAATTACATATAAAACAAAACATACAAACTTTGAAATTTTGAAAATTTAAGAAATTTATATCATAATTTGAATTTTAAAAGGATTTTGCAAACCTAGTTTGCTAGAACTCGAAAGTATCTCTAATTTCAAAGGGAGGGAGTAATATATGATAATTTCTCAAAATAAAGATACAGAGATTTAATACATAATAGGGCTCTCAAGCCACAAAACTCAACATTCAATTCATTATAATCAATTCACTGAAAAACAGTATACCTTACATAAGTTTATATAGGGGATAACAACCCTATTTCTATCTCACCAGAAAACTTAAAAAGATAAAGATAACAAACTCTTACTAATTATATACTAGTCTTATTAAAGGATAACTACTAATATCTAACTAACTAATCCGATAAAATCAGTTTGTCATTAAATAATAATATAAAACAAATAAGTAGAAATGCTTTTATTCCCTTGTACTGCTCCGCATCAGCCAGACCAACAATGATTATTTTAGCTTCACCACATTATAGATCAAACCAAATCAGATCCAGCAGTGGTGTCAATCATGACTAAAAAATTCTGTTGTGATTCTTGTGATCACGAAGGTGACACAATCTCTTGGAATTCTTGATTTAATAAAGTAATAAGAGGAACTACATTCATTTATTTAGTTTCTTTGTTCAGTTTCTATTTCAAGGTCCTTGGAGCCTTTTGATCCCTAGTGAATCGTCTTATATCTCGTTCTCCAATTAGTGCTTGGCCATTTCTAGTTTTTCTCTAACTTCTTATATTTGGGGCCAAAGTGCGCAAACATAACCTAAAAAATTAAGGTTTTGTGTGCTCTTTTACGATGATCAGCTTAACCCTAATTACATGCATCAGAGGAATAGGTCGTACAAATCTTTATAATCAGATGTGTCATGTGTGAGTTATGTGTATACAGGAAATGAGATCCACTCTCATTTCTGTCATTCTGTGATTATTGGCTGAGGACTTAGTGGTTGTGACTTGTGGTGTGTTGTGTGAATGTTGGATTTAGCCATCTTTAATAAAATTTCTGTTTTTTTTTCTCTTATAATAAAAGAAATTCTATTAGGTAGAACAATGACTACAGAAAGGTTGAGGTTGTAAGAAATTCGTTTTTTGGTATAAAACTGGCTTTTCCGACTTCTCTTTGGGCTCATCCACACGAAGCTTTTCGAGGAGTTTCATACAGATTGGTGGGTGGGGCTTGACTAACGCCTGGAGGTTTTCGTACTAGCCGCCTTCTTTTAGGAGGACTTCTTATGCTACACATGGATTGAGAGTTTTTTCTGTCTTTGCTAATAATATTTTCTTCTTTTATCTGAAAAAATTAGCGTAAGATTCAGTGTGAGATTTCAGAACTTGTTCGAGGTTGCTGCTGACAGCTTGACTCAGATGCACGATCACGGATTTTTTATATTATCACGGAGTTCTCTTTAGGAGCCTAGTTGTACGTATTTTTTATGTATGCTATCATATGTAGATTGGTGGGGTTGTATTTGATACAGGGAGGGGGGCTTAGGTGTTTCTATTTGCCCCTATGCAACGGTCAACATACACATGCTCTCTCGCACCTGGAGCTTTTAGAATTAATGAAGTTCAATTTTATTTGTCTTCCAATTTCTCTAATTTTTTTCCAGATAAGCGGAAATGTGATACGTATAGAGACATAAACTCGATTAAACTTTTTATCAGTAACGGGAGATCCCATAGACTTGATAATTTTTTTCCCATAGTTTTCTGAATCCTCATTGCACAAATGGCTGCTGCAATTAACAGTTTCTTTACCTCTGCAGTCCCTTATCGTAGTAAAATCCACTTCCTCCTATCCCAAAGTTGGCAATCATTACAATATGAATAAACTGAAGGGGATAGATGACATCATAAAGAAGTTATATGCAGCAAAGGCAGAGCCATTGCAGAAGCTATAGTTTAAACATGCCATTTATATTTGCCTCTTGCTACTAGCGTAGGCAATGCAGTACAAGCCAGTGGAACTATTAAGCCCAATTGAAGGGGTTCAGCAATAGTATTTTAGTTTTTATATCTAATTAAGTAATTTATAATTATTCTTATTATTAGTTTCCATATGTATTATATTGTTTAGCTTATTTCCCACGTTTGGAGTTTACTATTTAATAATTGTAATCCCTCATTAGTAGGTAGTGAGTTATTATTGAGAAATATTTGCATGAGCAATTTATTGTGTTCTCTCTCCATCCCTATCAGTAGGTCTTTCTCTAACATCTTTATGTGGCACAAAACCAATCCAATAGCAAGGTTGCTGACAAATTTCAGGTGGGCATTTGGTGCGTGAGTTTTGTTGATGAACCTTAATCAATGAGCTATGTTGATGCAGATATATTCACACATCCAAGAAAGATTATTCGGTGAATTTATGCTGTTTGGATCAAATCAAATAAATCTCACTGATGAAAAAGTGTAACCTGTATTCTATGTTGAGTCCTAAATTGAAGGGAGCATCTAAACTTAGATGGGAACCTCTATGTACTCCTAAAGACTGAGATGCTGTACTGAAGAGAAGCATCCATGAGTAAGAACGCGGGCAACTTGTTTGTTCAAATTAGGACTCCTTAAAAGTTGACAAGTTTTCAACCTTCTCAAATAAATTAGATTAGTTTCAGATATTAGTGATTCTAGTGATTGGCCTTTGTTTAAGATTCTAGCGACCCCAGCACCTGGTGGCACCCTAAGAAAAGCTCCAAATCGGGATAAAGAGGTAAAAATTATTAATATTTATTTTTATCTATAATTCTTTTAACATTATTATTTGTTTACTACTTTGTTTCTTTTTACTTTTAGGTTGTTGCAAATGTGATGCAAGCATTTCGTAAAATTGCTGAAGATCCGGCAGAAGAAAAACTATTGCGAGAACAATTTGCAACATTCCATTTAAAAAAGGGCCTTTATGCTTTATCTGGCAATCAAGAAGATGTTGCATTTATGAATGCCATTGATTGGTGGTCAACCTATGGGTCAGAGAATCCGGATTTAGCAGAGAGAGCTAAGAAAATATTATCTCAGCTGATCAATAGTTCTTCGGCTGAGCGACTTTGGAGTACATATCAATATATTCATAGTGTGAAAAGAAATAGATTGAACTCCATCAGGGCTCATAAGTTGGTCTCTATTCATTCTAATATGCGTCTTCTTTCGCGTTTCACTACGAGTTATAGTGATGGGCCTTATAGAAAATGGGACATTAATCCGGAAACAACATATATTGATGATTCTGCTCTTAGATTGGAAGATTTGCGATGTCAATCACTAGAAGAGGATGACACGAATGCAGAGGAGGATGACACGGATGCAGAGGAGGATTACACTAATGTGCGAGGCACAAGCAGTCAAGTATGTGCTTTAAAATATTTTTATTATTGTCATACTACAATAATTATTTAATATTTATATTTACAATAATGATAGGTTGCAACACACATATCGCCTCCTAGAACTACTTATGAAGCTGCAAGTCAACCACGATGTTTTGGACTACACCGAACACAGATTTCATGTTTCGCAAGAGGAAGTGGCAGCAAAAATTCTAAGGGAAAAGATAAAATGACTTAAAGGAGACTTCATTTGAAGAGAGAATAAAAGGACAAGGCATATTAAGATTTTGGTTTTAAGTATTTATTTTGTTTTTAAGTATTATGGAACTTTAATTGCTTAATAAGTTGTGAGTTGCGACTTTTGTTATTTGGATTCATATTTTAAATTTCAATTTCAGAATTTTAACTATTATTGTAAAGTTATATTGTCTTTAATTTGTAACCCTGTCACTTAGATTCGGATCATCATCATCAATGCATCATCATCATTTTGGGTGGGAAACACTTATTGACACGATTAGTTATGCCGACCTCATCTGTGAAATTAGAAAATCTAATTGAACGGCAAATTAAAACAAATCCAAATTCAACCAAGTTGACAATCCCAAAGGTAAATTTAACAGAATGAGAGGGGGACATACTAGTCGTTTAGAATGGCTGGAAAACACTGAGGGATGCGCTTGAGAAGGACTTGAACCACCTCCTCAGCTTGCAGACTGCCGTACACGAATACGTTATGGACGCCGATCGGAAGTGAACCCGATTCCATTGTCTCAGGATTTTTGTTGGAGGAGCCAATGGCAGTCTCCTTACGTACCGCACCACGACCACAATTAATAGCGTGTTCCCCATTTTTTTTTTTAAATTGATTATTCAACTATAAATAAATTATTTATATTACTTAAAATAATTTTTTTTTAAATACATAACTGAGGTATGTACCCATGAAAAAAATGAAGAAAATATAATTTTTTGGAATAATTTTTTATAAATTGTGGCAAACCGACCTTATAATATCTTGCAAGTCCAAGCATATTATTATTATTATTATTATTATTATTTATCATCTTTCAATAAATATATTGATTAGTTTTTCTTCTTTTGTTTTTAAAATAAAATTAACTAGCTCAAATACCTGGAATTACTCGGACAAGATACATTTATAACAAAATGATGCATTATTTCTTATTTACACAATTCTAGAAGTTTTCAAATATGTATAAACTGGCCTAAATATCTGTCCTTGTGTTGCACTAGATTTATTTTTTACCATATTATTGTAATAATTTTTTATATTTTTTTTGTAAAATATCTGGTGTTGTGTAATTTTTCTAACATATTGTTTATAATACGTTTTTGTAGTTTTTCTATATTTTTCTTTGTTGGTACTTCTCACCTGTCTTGGTAATGTATTTATTTATGATACATCAAATATTATTTTGATTCATGTTTGTTTGATAATGCAAACATATACAAATTAATGCATATGAAATCATATTTAATGTTATTTATGCTATGTGACCCTCTAATATCCAGTGATTTAATTGATAAAAAAACTAAATTACACTTACATAAAACTCAACTTGAGTAGCATGTCTAAAGTTTCTATGTGACATACCAAATTTTCAAAATAAAGGATTATGTAAATTATTTAATTTGAAAAAAATAGAGAATGATATTATTTTGAGAATTTCCATTTGAATATTGAGGGTTACATGGTTATGAGTTAAAGTAAATGAGACAAAATGAAAATCTTAAAACATGTGATGATGTAAGCAAGATGGCATAAACATGGTGACATAAGCAGATGACATAAGCGATGATAGAAGCAATGACAAAAGCATAAGGTAAGCATGATGCAAGCATGATGTGAAATAACTAATTTGACATTGGCTTACTTGAGAAGTTTCTTATAGTTGAAATTACTACTTTGCCCACCTAAATATCTATCAAGAAAAATAATATATATATATATATATATATATCATTTTATCCCTCAAGTGGTCAGCCATATGTAAAGGGAGGAGAAGATTCGTTTCGTTTTCCAACTTAAAGAGAGAAATCAAGCCAAGCCATAAGTTGCAAAACCAAAGGTAAAATGCTAATCCTAGCTCAAAGTATTATGATTATTTAGTAGGAAAACATGGATACGAAGCATGTCAAGATTTTGATCGAAGTTGTGGTTGTTATGATGGTTAATTAATTGGTTGTTGTTGCAAGTAGTATAAAGATTGTGCTGGTTATAAGCATACTATGATCGTGAGTTTGGAATTGGTTTAAAGTGGTGTAAATTCTAGTCTTTATATGGAGTAACATGCATATCAGAGGTATGATTATGCTTAAGTTGATGCTAGGATGCTTAAAAGAAGTTTAAAGAAGATAAATAGTTGTTATAAAAACACACAAAATCTGAAATTTTGCTATTAATACCATTATTCCAAAATTCATATAAAATAATTGAAAAGTCCAAATGACTTGAAACTTTTACTGAACATAATTGTATATATGTGTTTTATGTTCACCTAGTGTCGTATTTTTTAGAGTTTCTTTGGTTGTTTAATAAATTGTCCAAAGTAGGCCGCAATAACACTCTGCAGAAACAAAGAAATTGAGACTACGTTATGACTTTAGAAAATCATATCTTTTTCATTATAAGTCCAAATTGAGTAATTTTAGAGTCCATGTGTAGCTACTGAAATTTATTATTTGGAAAAAATAGTAATATTAATACATGAATTGTACAGAATAAGTTATACCTATTTAAGTACAAGAAATGCAAAACAGAATTAATAGTGATTTTTCATAAATGGAATAAATTTGATTTTAAGATAAATTATATATTATTCAAGATTATAGGGAAGTAATTGGAGGCTAGAGGAGTGCAAAAGTTGGTGAAGGGTTTGGAAAATATGTAAAGCAGCAAGTCAGGCAAGTACCTTACTCGCCCCTCTTTCACGTGCACGTTCTTATTTCATTGTTTGTGATTTGATTGTCATGGATACATGAGTTTATTCCTTGTGCATATAAGAACATACATGATTTTTGAATGACTGTTTTAGAAATGTTTTATTGATGCATATTTTGAAAGTTATGTTTTTATTTATTTGATTTTGATATTCTATGAGGTTCAGTCTAAGAAGCAGACTGGGCAAAGAAAATATTTTATTTAATGGTGATACTTTGTGAGGTCTAATTGAAAAGGTAGATTGGGCGCATAAATCAATTTGTGCATTTTGAGTTTTAGATTTTATGATTTTTGCAAGAGATGATTTTATTTTTACTTGAAAAGTATTTTGAATTGAAATTATCTCGTTTGTGCCTTAAGAGGAGGTGTACTTCCTAAGCATTATTTGCTCATACTTGTTGTGGTTTAAGTTTTTACAGATTGACAAGACCGAGACGGGAGTGTTTAATGGATTTTGAGCAATAAAGGATGGAAGGCAAGTGCACTGGGTATTTTGCCTTAACCGGAGGTGGTGATTGTTTATGGATGTATTTAGTATAGAAACCCTATTTGTAAATTACGTTTCCAATGTATTATAATAGAATAATGTTAATGTATGATCTTGGAAGTAGACAAACATGGGTAATTATTGATGTATTGACTATGGAAATAAGTAAATGTATTTTGACGACCGATTTTCTGGTTGTACGGAGACTGTGACATCACATTCTATAACTGAGTCAACTCGGTAAATGAAATAAAACAATCGTTTAACTCATGCAAACAAACTCAATATTTATAAATTTATACAATATATTGATTGATTGTTTAAAATCATTTATCTATTTTTATTTAGTTTGATGTGTGAAATAATGATTACAAAATAAGTATTATATAGGCTTAATCTATTCGGAGACTAAGAATCCTATTTCGACTTAGAAACTAACATACTATCAATTAATGCTAATTCTAATACTAAAGATAAAAATTAATTCCAATAATAATATATAATATTATATTATTAATATAATATTCTCAACATCCCCCTCAAGCTAAAAGTCTTATATTACGACTTTTAATTTATTACAAAAGTTAACCATAACCCATAACAGTGTTGAAAACACTTGAAAACTGCTGAAAGCGAGTGAAAACACTTGAAAAGCACTTAATAATGAAAGTTGAATTAAACTTTAGGATCCAAATAAGTTTCATGTAAACCATGAAGGACGAATCTGCTAATTCACAAAACTTGAGTAACCAATTAAAACCTCTTCGAAATTATAAGTGACCAAATATGTACCAAAATGAAATATGCAAGAAACTTAATGTGACACCCTTGCCCTCCAATTACTACTATTCACTTAATTTGGGTGTCAAAAATATATTATCTTAATTAACTTCCACTTATTTTTGATTATTTAATTTCATCTACATGTTACATGTTCTCCCCAAGATCCTACAGTTACCATAACCTCTGTCAGAGCGTAATCTTTTGTCCCTAGTCTGTTGCGAAGTAACAAAAAATGAGTGCAATTTACAATAATATTTATTTCAACATTGAATAAATTTTCAATCAACTTGCTTCTAAATCTCTTCTCTTGGGCTAGGCAAATCCCCAGTTGTCACTCGTCTTTATCTCCCGTCTCGATCTAGTCAATCAACTTAAACCACAACAAGAATGAGCGAAGAGCACTCAGCAAGTACACATGCTCTAAATGTTAAGAATTAAAATATTTAAAATAAAATTTTCTTTCTTTTCAAAGTAAAATCGTTCTCAAAATGCATAACCTCGAAAACTCAAATTATGGAAATCACAAAATAATTCATACCAAAATACCTTCATAAAATAAGATCATATCCTGCATGATTCACAACATTAAACTTGAAATCATGAAAATCAAAGACCATGTTACGTAAACATCTACTCATTCCACATTGTATACTTCTCGTAACTTCCTTATAACTTATCCCCAAGAGCTTACCACAGGGAAACATTACTTAACCTCCTCAACACGTAACCACAAGCTGAGTAGATATTTGTAACGCAACCTAAAACCAATACTTTAATAAATAAAATCATAACATCTGAAAACATAATTCCCATGGCATGTATAAATCAAACATTACTAAAACATTGATTTTAAAATCACATACGTTCTCATATGCACAAGGAATAGACTCATGCATCCATGACAAATAAATCCACGTACAATGAATACAAGAAATTGCACATGAAAAAGGAGCGAGTAGTGTACTTGCCTGACTTGCTGCTTTTGCCTACATCGAATACCTTTACCAGCTTATGCACTCCTTTGGCCTCCAATTAGTTTCCCATAGTTTCCCATAATCATGAATAACCTTACGTTAGTAACCTCACCAATATCCATGGCTTATGATCCCATTTGATAGCCATAACCTTCTAATGTCTTATTCAGGGTCCAAGGAGTCCTTCGAACATGCTACAAAATTTTCTCAGCACTTTAACCATCATGACCAACTTTTGTACTTTTAAATCTTGTAATATGCTCAATAATCACTAATTTTTGATTATTAATGAAGGAGATATCATTCCCTGAAGTTTACTAAAATCTTAGACTTTCTGGAATGCTGAAAATTCTACTGCAATCCACTAGTAACAAATTTCAAAAATAGCAAATGACTTCCAATTTATAAAATATTTTATTAAAATAAGTTATACTTGTCCAAGTACTCTCTAAAAAATTTTCATGAAATATAGATCAATAAGCTATTTTATATGATATTTCAAACTTGGCTGAAAATAGGGTTTTCTATGTTCTGTACTCCCTAGACTAAAATAGTCACAACTTAATCCGTTCAATACCCATGTTATCAAACTCCAGCTTTAAAGAAAATATATTTCATTATATTCGTTTGGGCTCTAGAATCACTTAATTTGAACTTATAGTGAAAAAGATATAGCATTTTAAAGTTAGAATAGAGTGTAGGTTCCCCTGTTTTTGCATAAGGTTGCAACAGTCCCTTACTGGAAATTTATTAAAATACCAAATAAATTTCAAAAATTATAAAACTTGGTAAAACGCATACAAACATATAAAATTACTTCCATAAAAAGTTTCAAGTTCATTAGACAAACCAATTATTTTATATAATTTTCGGAATATGGCTGTCAGTCCCAAAATATCAAATTATGCATATCACCAAAAACACCTTTAACTTCCTTTAATCATTTTCTAAGCATCCATGTATTAAATAAAATATAATTACACCTTTAATAATCATATTATTCCATCTAAAGACTAGGGTTTGATGATTATACCTTTGATTTTGATGAATCCTAGCTTCCATGGATCTCCTTTCCTTGATCACCTTGTTTCCTTCAAGATTTCCTTGTTTCTCTCCTCAATTTTAGCCATTCCAAGCTTGTTCATGCTTTCAAGTAGTGTTAATATTTGAAATTTAGGGCAACTAGGGTTTGATCTAAGTTTGTAGTGATTTTTGAGAATTTTTACAATACTTTTTGGCTAAGGTTTGCTTGGTTGCTCTTTGTTTTCTCTATTCCTCTCTCTAAGGTTGGGAAGTTGAAAATGAATGAGAATATTACTCCTTCCTTGCCTTCCATAGACTAGGGAGATAAGAAGTAATTTTTTTGTGGTGCTTGCTTTAGCCACTTAGTGGTTACTTAATAGTTGATTTAGCTTGGTTACAAAATTGGCTACTTGGTCCATCCATTTTTAGCCAACAAGGTCCTTAAATGTATGCATATAAACTAGCCAACAATGAGCCTATGTGGCCTCTTCTAAACTTGACAAGTGTCCCACATTCTAGAAGCTTCTAGACATTTTCATATATTCTAGCACATTCTAGAATATTCTAGAACATTCTAGTACTTTCTGAAATATTCTAATACCTTCTAGGACCTTTCAGAATTTTCTAGTACTTTCTAGCATATTCCAACACCTTCCATAATTTTCTAGAACTTTTCGGAACTTCTTTGATCCAAGTTTCCGTACTTGCTTCCATGTCAGATTCTTATTTTTCTCCATGTACAAAATGACCTAAAATATAAAATGTCCTTAGCAAAATTTAAAATATCATCCTCCATAAATACTAAATCCCAAAAGAAAATTTTAAAATTATTCCATACAACCTTCGTTTCAATAATCCCAATAAATGAGATTTCGTAAATTCTTATTTTTGAATTCTCGGGGTATTACACTTAAGGAATAACTTAAAATCCTTAACAAACCACATGTACCTTCATGCAATTTGACCATAACTAAAACAAAATAATACAAAGCCCACCTAGATCTTCCAACTAGGATTTTCTCATCACCAATACATCACCATCCTTAGAGGTTCCTACCAAATTAAAAGATACCCATGTATGCAATACTAATCACTCCACTTTATACATCATGACTAACGTTCAAAATCAAAACCCTTTATCTCCCCTTTCAACATCACTCAATTTAATATCGACAATCACTAAATATTACCGCACGAAAAATTAAAATTTAGGTATCCACCGACAACTAGAGATGCACAAAAAGCCTGGTAACCGATGCCTGGACCGGGACTAACTTGGTTAAAGCATGTTTGAAGCCCAGATCAATTAGGATCGGACCAGACTTTCAAAAGACCAAAAAGGCTCAGCAGACCACCATATTAGGAGAAAGATCGGCCTGATGACAAGCCTAGTCCAGGCTAGTCTTTGGACTAGTTTTAGTTAAAGACCAGCTAAGGCCAAGGCTTGGCCTAAGCCTGAAAGCCCTATAAAAAGCCTGAATAAATTACTAAGTATTATAAAAATAAGTTATAATTATATAAATTACTAACTACATAAAGTAAATAACTTTGTAAAATAGCTAATTATATAAAATAACTATATAACTATATGTATAACATAACTATATAACTACATGTATAACATAACTATATAACTAATTATATAAAAATAACTATTTTAACTAACTTAATAAAAGTAAAACCATGAATTATTAACTTAATTAAAGAATTCTGAAAGTTATATATAGAAAAAAATGAATTTAAATAATCTATAAATTGTAAAAAAAAAATATAATTTAAAAAATAGAAAAAGCTCGATTGATTGGTCCAGAACCGACCGTCCTCAATAGGCCTCACTTTTTGGTACATAATCTAGCTCGACCCGACCCGATCAACTCAAAAGACCGACTTGATATTTTTCAAATAAAGACAAATCCTGACATGCCTAGGCCAAGGCCTGCAAGTTGGTCTTTTGTGCATGTCTACCGACAATTATAACTATTAGCGATAGCGAAAGGTAAATATTTTTAGAACTAAAAACTTTAAAGCTCTAATACTATGATGCCCCCAAAATTCCAACATCGAATCCATGTGGAAATTGGATTGTCAGATACCATTTTTGGCATTTTATGTTGAGTTGTCAACCTTAAACAACTCTCCATGTTATAATTTGCAATAGGATATAACATACGAATAAATACATACTGGAAGCGTAATGCTTTAATAATAAGGGCTTACAATAACAAAGTTTAGTGTGACAAAAGTTGTACAATTTTACCATATTACAATATCTAGTTAGACAAATTCGAACGTTCTAATTATACTCTATCTTGTTATTGTTTCTTTTTAATTCACCTCGCTCCATTGATTCTGGAAGGTTTATAAAGCATAGCAAGAATGAGCGAAAGATGCTCAGCAAGTAATTACTCTATTTTCAATAAAATGATCTTCCAGTTTAAAAGATACAGAACGATATGATTTTGAATCGTAGAACTTTACATTTTTGAATTCACGAGCTTAATATAAATTCTAGCAAAGCATGCATGATTTATGACTTAATGTAACATCTTTTCATTCAACAATTAATGATGTGAATAATTGAACACCAATTCAACGACATTTAGTCATAATGTCATTCTTGACTCAAAGTCAAGTCTCACATCTTGTGACTATATACGTCACAACTACAGGGTTTTACCATGTAGTTTTTAGCTATGTTCAATATTTGATTTCAAATTATCATATTAATATGATAAATGTTTTAACAGGACATGTTATACATGAAAGATATGTATAACGTTTCAATTAAGCATGTCCAAGAATTATGCTTAATAATAATTCAACGTATAAGAATTTTAGTTTTACAAGCATGGTAAGCAAACATGTATAATGGGATAACAATTATACGAAAATAGTTCAAAAATTGGCATGCATAAGTGAACAATAACTTATACATATGTGGAGAGTAAAAATCTTGCTTTAGATGAAAATTTTACTTGTTCCTTGTAACGCGTTTGACGATCGTAGGTTTCTCTTTCTCTCTCTCATACGTTCCTATAATAATAACGGCATATCGTTAGTATCTACGTATTAATATAGGTCACTCACTCTCAAAATAAACCTAAACATCTTGGAGTTTTTCTTAATTTGAGAAGACTTAAATGCACACAAAATTTCAATTGGCAAAATTGTCATTATCTTGACAATTTATCATTTGTTACTTTCCTCACAATTTCTCCTCATATTGGTCTCGGGGTGATGTCAACCCTAAAATATGATTTGGATCCTTAATTGTTTGGACCAAAATATAATTCCTATAAAATTAGAGTTTTCAACCCTTCGTAATTTAATATAGCAAAAATTAAATTAGAACATAAAATCATCTTGCGATGATTGTTAACTCATTTAAACATAATAAAATAATTTAAGTTACAAAATAAGAAGCATTAAAATAACTGTTTAAATTTGAAATATTAAATAACATTTTCTTTAAAATAACTTTCAGTGGCATTTTTGTAAATAAGTCTGCAGTGGTATTCTTGCAATTTCACCATAAGGGCAGTTTAGTAATTTATTGCAGAAGGGTATTCTGGTAAATTTACAATAAAAGGGTATTATGGTAATTTTCCATAGAAGGGTATTCTGGTAAATTTGACAGAAAGGTATTTCTGTAAATATGGTATAGGGGTATTTTGGTAAATTTTAACTAAAGCATTTTACAAAATAATTTGGACAACAATTGATCATTTTGACCAACTTGACCAACTTGACTAATTGACCATTTGACCATTGTTGGGACCACACTAATCTTTGACCTTCTCCAAACCTTGTTTTCAGCTAGGCACACGTCAGCGAGAGTGATTTCACCTGACACATGGGCAATACGGGGGGTTTTGATCCCTCGTTCCCCTCTTCGATGCTTAAGTTAGCAAAGATTAAGGCGATAATCTGAGTGTTAAGTGGAAGAGGGTGGGATTACTAGAGTGTTTTGAGAAGCTTAGCTCCGGTAGGTCGATTTGTATTTTTACAAAGTATGCCTCTTTTGTTTATTTTTTTCATCCCCCTCATTTGTGCAAATGAGGCAGTATATATAGAGTTTGTCCTAGTCCGCGACTCAATAAAGTAGGCATGGCGTGTCTGCTAGCATGTCTACTTTGAGTTGACAACAAGTATGACGCACCTCCTTTGAGTTGACAGGACTATAGGGTTAGGCGGCTGATTGGATACCGCCTGGGGCCTTGTTTTATAGCCTTTGGGTCACCGGTCCCGGACTGGGCAGGGCCGGTCTCATTCGCTTGGGAGGAGTGAGTCGGCTACCTGGAGAGGCCTGGGCCGAAGAGGCACAATCTTCAAGGTCCCCAATTGTGACACCCCCAAATCTGGGCATCCACACCCCGACTTGGACTGCCAATTTTATTAAATCCATGTCTTACAAGTCATAAGTGATATAGGCGAAAATACAAATAAATATTATACAGCTCTCTCTACAC
>JAUMHB010030001.1:0-17264 GCA_032359685.1 Pittosporum tobira | reverse complement strand
AATAAATTTTATGTGTTCTCCTTATTACAATTCACGAACAAGGTCAGCATTGAGATTTCATTTAATTATATTTTTTTTTAATTTATGTGCTAATCTTAAAATGACTTATAAAAAGAAATGGATGGAATACCTAAAAAGTACTATTCGTTAATGTAATAATTGTTTTTAATGAATTCATCAAATTTAAAATTTAAAAAATTGAAATTTAAAATAATTCAAAAGAAAAAGAATGTAAGAAAAAAAATCTAGCTTTTTATCAGAGGTGTACAGCAATAAAAAGATTGCCCCCCTACTTTATCCAAAAAGGTCAAATTTCAATTTTCAGGCCCACTCATTCAACAACTTTTCCACATTATCTTTTACTTGAGGATCTTACAACAATATTTTTTGTTTCTCTTTATGAAAAAGTGGCCGGGCATTAAAAGGAGAATTAAATCTTACTCTTAACATCACCAATTATATTATATAGTAGTATTCATATAATTAATGTTGAAATATACTTACTATGTAACTAATGGAACATTAATTGTGATGGAATATCAATATTAGTAGTTATTACATAAAATCTATCACGCCTCTCTCTCTCTCTCTCTCTCTCTCTCTCTTTATTAGTATATGATTAATATTTTTAATAAAATAATTTTTAAAATTTTTTTTATAAATAATTTTATTTTATTTAAAAATATTAATCAAGATACAATGCAATTACCTACGTACTATATAAATAAACTTGCAAGTGTGAATCCCTGAAGTGAGTCATTGGTCCTATTCATGCAGACAAACGTAATTGTGTACAAAGCAAAATATAATTGGTAGACAACTAAAGAACTGACGTTGACCCGAGGAGGAAGACTAGTAGACTTGAAGATAGAGCAAATTTAGAAGAATCCATTTAAGAGTTAAAAGCCAAGACACACACACGCACACACACACTGTATATAAAAAATATAAAAATAAGTAACTTTATGTATATATATATTATTAAGTGGTAAAAAAAGTTGACGGTTACAAAATAACTTCTTTATAATTTGTTCAAAATAAATGAAAATTATCATAAAAAACACTTAAAATATTTGCGTAATTTATTTTTTTAAAACACACACAACACACGTGTGTGCCCTTTTGTTAGTATATATAATGTCTGTGATGTCATATCATACGATGCGAAATTGTAACGAACCAAACCATGTTCCTTGAGAGTGAAAAAAACGTACAACCTCCGGAATCAGTCGGTTACCACCTTTCGGCTCTTTAATGAATTTGTAATTGATAGAAGTGCTTAATTATGTTATCTCTACATCGTACTAGGATTCTTTTATCTCCTTCATAATTACATATATGTGTATATATTGACAACATTAATCTATATATATATATATATATATATATAGCTCATATATATAAATATATACATGTACCCACATTGGTACTCCCTCTATGATAGTCAAATGATCGCTCACAGAAACGAAGTGATATTGTTCTTTAAGTCATTAGTCACTTGATTGATCTTGTCGACGGTGTCGGCAACAACATGAACCATTTCACCAGGTAGTCGTCGCCTTAGGATTCCAAGTTTGACCCGTTGATAAATTCTCGATCGGTTACAAAAATTTAAGGTAAATCTCTCTCTCTCTCTCTCTCTATATATATATATATATATATATATATATATACACAGCGGTTTTCACATGATTTCTGTGGAGTCCAGAATGTCTTATTATTAATTAACTGCATGTATCTGAGATTTCACTTCAAGAAATCACATGCGTGCATGTTATGTAGAAAAATTTCTTCATATCATGAATTACAAATTCACGGGAGTTACTACCGTCTCTTTGGATAATTTGGGATTGAAAGTCAAACAAGTACGACATGAAAAATGTATGAATGAGACTTTTGTTTAGTAGTAAGTAGTGAATATATTTAAATAAATTTTTAAGGAACCTCCTTATGAATCTCGTGTAATTCTCATTGATGACGCTGCTTATTTATTAACAAGTGATATTTTATTATCCGAATCATAATTTTTTTATTTTTTTTATCACATTTTATAATTATAATAAAATTTAAGTTTTATTTTATTATATTTTATTTATTTTTAATGAATTAGATTAGATATTCTCTTTGTTTATTAACTAAGGATGTTTAGGCCTCTTGGCGGCCATTGAACCGAAAAAATGAAAAAAAAAAAAAGAGTATCCTTGAAATGCACAAAGTTTGATCTGATGACGTGCTCCTGTTTGTTTAGCAAGAAAAATATTACATTTTATTTCTCCATCTGTATTATTATCAAAAATCTGGTATAGTTTGATTGATTTACCATGTTGTAATATTTAAATTATAAAATTCTTAATATTAATAAAAAAAATTAATATATTTTATGTGTTTTAAAATATATTTCACATAATAATTATTAAAAATTGCTATTGTATAATTTTTCTCAGAGGGAGAGAGTATTAAGTGCACGTTTAGTAGCAGCGTTGGGAGTTTATGACACTCAAACGTAATAAAATGTCATGTCTGGTAGACTGTGATAGATTAAAATTAAGTTCAAAAAATTGAGTTTGCAACTTAAATCCAACTTCAACAAAAACTTAAAGTTAAATTTAAACTGCAAACCACGGTTTGAAAATGGCTACCAAACAAACCCTAAATTGAAAACAAATTTAGCCAGCGGACTGGTTTTAACCTAGCGCTTAAAACTCATTAAATTGTAAATTGTAAATTGTAATTTAAATAAATTTTCTTTTTAGATCACCATTTGCATATTAAATTGCAAACTAATTTTTTAAAATTTAATTTTAACCTATCAAATATATATTTTTTGATAAATTTGAATTTTTTTAATTCCAAATGCGGCTAACAAACCAGATAGGGAAATGACAAATTTCTCAACCAATTTTATGATTTTGTTGGCATTTGGTCGTCATTATGTGATCATTATACCAGACGTCCCCACGCCATATACAAAGGTGGGTGTTGGTAGATAGACCCACTTCATCATTCGTTAGTTCTATGGTGCCGAATGGTGACAAATTTCATCATTTCTACAAATTCCAAGTGTTTTACGAATTAAAGTAAAAGGCACCCTAAAGATTAAAGTAGTGGAGTAAAGTGTAATTACCATTTTAATCACATCTAAGAAATGACTCACCAAACAAAATTATTCGAGTTGGTGAAGGTGACGGGGATCCAATGTGTGTGCTCGCGGCAATCGAAATCTAGGAAACCCATCCTATCTGGATATTTAAGATCCGAAAATAACTCAAATCCATGATGAGTAAGTTGAAATCTGCAAACCAAATTGATTCATGTGCCGACTTGGCATGAAAGCGATTAAACATAAATAAATAAATAAAAATTACATCGATATAACTAATTTTTATGAGAAATTGTTGATTTTTTTAAAAGTGAGTAGTGTCAATCGTTTTATCAAATTTATGATTATATTAGTTATATATTACTCTTTTTGTCTCAAAAATAATGAGTTTTAATATTTAAAATGCTCAAATTAAGAAAAATTACTTTTGATGAGATGTAAATATTTTAAATTACAACAAAATTTGAGTACCCCCATAAATTCTCCTTCTTTAAATATACATCACATATTTTTATTGATATATGTGTCTACATTATTTATTTTTGGACAAAAAAAAATAGTATCCAATTTCATTCTTTTTTGGACGAATGGAATATTAATTTACACGTGAATTAATAATCTTATAATAATGAGTCGAGACATTTAAATAATTCTTAAATAATGAACTAAAAATTTATTAGCAAATTTATTAGTTTCTTAATCAACTTATAATTGAAAATAATTATAATATAGAAATATGTACGCATAAACATCTTTTATGTAGGTAATTAATTAAATATTAATATGATCTGATTTGATTTGAACTTTAAGCCCGGCTAATAAGAGAACGAAAATACTTGGCATTGATTTAGCAAACTCAAATCGATTAAACTCAAAATCAATTTTAAGCAGTGAATTTTTATTTTATTTTTGTTTTTCTTGAGCGAAAGAGTGTTAGTACTGGTTTCACGATATATTATGATTATATTATATTAAATCACTATACATTATAATTATGGTAAATTAAATTATTAATTAAAAATTAACTCTCACATAAATTATATTAATATCATAATAAGTGTTAAAAATTCTATCCATAAAAAAAAATCTTAAAAATAAAAAATTCCAAGACCCCATTCTTCCGCGGAACAAAAAATTCATTGGCTAAACTAGTGGAGTCTGAGGTCACGCGTTCATTTAGTTTTATATATTTTTTTCTTTTATTTTGTATAGATAAATATTTACAGCTCTTATAAATGTCCAGAGCTCACATGTCAGGAGACAGGACCACAGTCATGTTCCGCGAGTACCTTTGTCATTTGAAGGTTTCTGTTTAATTTAATTTGGATCACTGAGAGCCATTAATCAGTGACTCTGTCCTTTGTCGGATACTCTGATTTGTGTTTTTTGTCCTGCTCTCGGAGTTAAAGAAGGATCACAAGAAGCTTTCTTTCTGTTGGGACTTAAATAATGGGTTCTTTCATGTGTGAGGAAGGTACTCCTTGAATAATTGTCATTTTCTATTTATTCTTTTTTATTTTTTTGTTAATGATTGTCACTTATTGTATACCAAGTTTACTCAAAACCAAGATTCCTTGTTTCTTTCATAATTCTTTTATTTCTCACATCAATTAAAGATTGAAACTTTCCATTTGCAGGCCATTGTTAAACCCCAGAAAGATATTCAAGAAATTCATGAAGCAACATAATTCAATGGCAATAAAAGCTGAAGAAAGCAAGCCCAGTGTCTCAATCTCCAAAACCCCATCGAGGGTTAGGGCCTCTGCATCATCTAAACCAAAAAACTTGCCAAAGTCTGAGATTGTTAATGGTGGGGTTTCAGTATCACCCTCCCCAAAAGCAAGAAGAGCCACTTCAGTTCCTCCCCGGGATGCTACAGTCAATGGCAACACTGATCAGAAGATAAATAGAAGGTCTCTTGTAAGCAATAAGCCCAAATCTGGAGAACAATTTCCTGTTGTTGTCGGATCTCAAAAGGGTAGGGAGTTTGAGGAGGTTAAGGTGGTGAATCGGGCTGTTGTTGAATCATATGCTAGGCCAACTAGGCAAAGGCCAAGTGATTTGAAAAGCTCGAAAAAGAAGATTGAAGTTGATTTGGGTGACGGAAAGAAGAAGGATTTACAGGAAAAAGTTGAGAATGAGAGTTTGATTAAGGAGTTACAATCCCAGGTATTGGAGTTGAAGGCAGAGTTGGGTAAATCACATTGCTTGAATGATGAGCTCCAGTCGCAAAATAGGAAGCTCTCTGAGGATCTTGCCATGGCAGAAGCTAAGATTACTGCTCTAACCAACAGTAACCAGGAGGTGAGACGACTTTTTAATTATTTTTTATTTTCTCTTTTTTCTATTAGTTTTTATGTCAAAATTTGGCTTTTGCAATTGCACACGTAGATATTCATGATGATACGTCATAATGTAACTTGATAGATTAACATTTTAAATAACACAACGTCATTTTGACCATTTTATTTTTTATTTTTTACAAAATATTGTCATTTTAATTATAATATAATGTGATTTTCATTATAACGTATTTTACAAGATACACTTATAGTGTATCTACATTTTCCCCAATATTCAATGTATCGTCTTGCTTTGTTATGATTATTATTGGCTTGTGGTAGTCAATCCCACATTGTTTCTATGGCCAACTTGGTCCGGAGTGACATGGTCTTGGGCTCTCTATTTAAGAGCTAGCTTTTAGTGATGGACCCCACTAAGATCATAACTGGAGGTATTAGAGCGATGCGATCCGTGGGTTGCTTCTAAGCCGAAAGCTCGTATGGACAACTTCTTGTGGGTTGATATGGTCTTGGGCTCTCCTAAGATCACAACTTGTTCACAAAAATTTTAGTTGGGGGATAATTTAGTTCTATAACGCTTTAGTCTTTCGGTGGTAGGATGACTAGAATTACTGGTAGTAGGATATTTGTTTATTATTGTGTTTAATCTTGATCTTACAATTCGCATTGACGCATTCTGAACTTGTCTATGTTGTTCTTTCTTTGTTCCTTCTGAAAGAGGGAGTTGGTTGCAGAAAACCCCAGTTCCAGATTTAAAGACATCCAGAAACTCATTGCCAACAAGTTGGAAAACTCAATACCTAAAAAGGAAGTTGTAAATGCAAAAAATCCAGTACTTAGTAACACAGATGTACAAAGAAAGGTTGCCAAGTGCCCCACTGGTCCCCCACCACCACCACCGCCACTCCCACCACGACGTGCAGCCAAAACAGTTACTGCTAAAAAGGCTTCGCCAGTTGTCGAACTGTATCACTCGTTAGCAAGTAAGGGGAGAAATCCTTCGGCAGGAGAGAATAATTACAATAACCAGATCACTAGCAGTGCACATAACAGCATCGTCGGAGAAATACAGAATCGTTCATCACATCTTTTAGCGGTAAGAATTTCTGTCATTTACCTCATTTTGGTTGTATGATTTTCCGTGGACCCTGCATTAATTGTAGTCTTATGAATTGACTATTTTTCCAGATAAAATCAGATATTGAAACAAAAGGAGAGTTCGTGAACGGTCTCATTCAGAAAGTCCTGGCTGTTGCTTATCCAGATATTGAAGATGTTCTTACGTTTATGGATTGGCTTGACAATAAACTCTCATCATTGGTAATTTATCTTTCAAAGATTAAACCGTAGCGGATATCAAGCAAGAACAACAATTTATATACTTGCGTTATTGTCACTTGACTATTCTTCTTTGGACAAAATTCCAAAGGTATATTAGAAGCTATATGTCACACTTAAGCCGATGAAAACCCGTTTATATTGATAGTCTCTTGTATTTTATATTTTACAGGCGGATGAGCAGGCCGTGCTAAGGCATTTCAATTGGCCGGAGAAGAAAGCAGATGCCATGCGGGAAGCTGCAATTGAATATCGTGGTCTTAAACTTTTAGAAAGTGAAGTTTCTTCCTACAAAGATGACACTGACATTCCATATGAAGTTGCCTTGAAGAAGATGGCAAGCTTACTAGATAAGTATGTACCCGGAAATAGAATTTTCTATCCATTGTCTTTTATGCATATATTGCTAAGTCCTGTGTTCATGGTGCAAGGTCTGAACGGAGCATACAGAGACTGATAAAGCTGCGAAACTCAGTTCTGCTTTCTTATCGTGAACACAAAATACCAACTGACTGGATGCTTGACTCGGGAATTGTGGCTAAGGTTGGTGCTTTACCTTTTTGTGAACACACGACCTCTGTTCCACAAAAAGAGTCCCATTTACAAACTTCAATAATCTAGTTTTAGCCCATTATTACCCTAATCATATCAAGTGTTTAGTTAGCAGTTCAAATTCTTTGCAAACATCCTATTACGGATTTTGACACTAATTTTATTTTTTTTCGATTAACTAACAAAAACATTTGTATATCTGGTCAGATAAAGCAGGCTTCAAGAATGCTTGCAAAGACGTATGTGAAGCGGGTCAAGTTAGAGCTTGAGTCCTTTCAGTATTCAGAAAGGGAATCCACACAAGAAGCCCTTCTGCTTCAGGGTGTGCATTTCGCATACAGAGCTCACCAGGTATCTCTCGATCTATCGTTTCCTATCTTTTCCATTTTGGTGTTATCACCCTCTAAAATTGAAAAAGAAACATTGTTATATATTTTTGTTTGCTACTTCTGATTGTTCTGTTGACTTCTGCAACCTCATATTAAACCTGCCCTGCCTCTGCAAATCTCATTTTCGCACAAGTTTGTAGCGTTTTTATACCACACACTGTTAGTTAGACCTTAACAAATGAAGGTCCTGGATTTGCTATAATGTACTCCTTCTGCACAAAAAGAGTCCTATTTATAAAATTTGCCAACTTCAAATATATATATATATATATATATTCCATGTTTATCACTAAATATAACGAGCGTTTAGTTAATAGTGCTGGCATGGGAAAACAAAATTAATAATAATACTGATGGTTTCCGCATTTGCAGTTTTCAGGAGGTCTAGATTCAGAAACATTGTGTGCGTTTGAAGAGATCAGGCAGCGTGTTCCAGGACACATACAAGCATCTCGAGAACTCCTTGCCGCTGCTATACCATCATCATGAAGAAGGATTGAATTCACGTTCGTTGAACTAGAAATAGAAATTTTACCCTTAAAACGTTTTCCTTCCCATGCTCATTCTTACCACATATCAACAGTATAAGCTTTATTATGTAGCTCGATGATGAGATGATAAACTAGTGTGTTCATACAAGAGTTCAAGAAAATGTATCGTACAGAAAAACAATTTCAGAAATCTTTTTTTTTTTGGTGCACTACAGTTCCAGAAATCGATATGACCATCCTGCCATTATGTGGCACAGCAGACAGTTCGAAACCGATGACAACTCGGGGTCTTCTTCGTCAATCAGTGCTTTGTCAGTGGACTTGGTAAAACAAGTGTTGTTTCGTTGATAGTAAAAATTGGAGTTGGCATAATTACTACTCATCGTATTAGCTGATACTAATGACTGAGGTTTTGAGTCATTTTGTGTTATAATCCTTCAGGTCAATGTGTTGTGTTGTACTCCTCTTCTTGCAACATGCTAAAATAATATATATGTATATGTAGTACTCCATTTGCCTGGAGAAGAGACTGTGTATTTTTCCTGTTTATATACTAAAATAATATAATAGAACATTTGTGCAAATTATTGTTTATGATTTCTCTAATAACAGTTACAACTTAAACATTAGCTACATTTAGATATTCGAACTTCCCATCAGTTTTTTCAATATATTACAATATCTGCAGGTTTTAGTGTAATATATTTGTGAAATTTTAAAATTTAAATTTAAATGCAAAGTAAATTTAACGGTCCCTGTTATCATAACCATCTCCGGACCAAAGTGCAATCATATCGAACCTTGGGTGACCTTTAGCAACATTTCCTCCTCCTCCTCCTCCTGTAATATGCCTGCGTATCACTTCATAGGAGTCCGCACATTCGGCATAATATGTCGGCGGATAAGTTCACCCTCTTTTGCTTGCTTCATAAGTGCATTAATTTTAATAATCGAGAATTGGGCAAGAGCGATAATTAGATTGAGATCGGTAAAAAAATCTTTAAGATCAACTGCTTTGCGGGCTCGAGGATCAGACAAAAGAAAACTTGTGCAAAGATTAACATCTACAATTTCGCGACGATTACAGATATCAGATACTACATATGCCGACGAACAAGTGACGAAAAGAATTAGCAGAAACGGTACGAAACATGGTGTTTTCTGGCTATAATGTTACTCAATTAGCTCTGTTTCGTCTCGCCACCAATACGGGACTGTACCAGTGTTACCGGCCGAGATTTATCTATCGGACGGTACAAAAACCGAGATATGTACCAAATTGGTAGATCTACAAGCTTACATTCACAATCTAAAATCCATGTACATCAGAGAAATACAAGGGTTAAGGAAAGAAAAAGAAATATACATACACTCTATTAGCTGATTAGTGACTCGGAGGTTTTGAGTTATTTTATGTTGTAACTCTTCACGGAATGCGTTGTGTTGTGCTCACTGTTATTAGAACCTCAGCCTAGTTCCAATTGTTTTCTGATTTAATCTTGGGTGGTCTTTTAAAAGTTAAATTAATTAAACGACAAAAATTAATTAATATTTATTTATATTTAAGTAGTAACTGATTAAGACAGTCAAATTATTAAACCCTCTCTTTATTGTTTAGATTTGTCTACTAATTTATAGAACACATATTGTTCTCCTCCTATTTCACCATATTAGAACAATATATTTCTTTCTTTCTAAAAAGAATATTATAAGTTTAAAAATATTTTATCTTATAAAAAATATTACAACACGTATATCAATAAAATTATTATGTTATTCATATAAGTTGAGCTATTTAAACTATAAGTGATTTAAATTATTTCTCCCTCATCTTTTTTAATTTTCGTAAAATATGTAGTTATGATAAATTTTTCAGGATAGAAGAAGTATAAAACACTCCATTTGCCTCGAAAAGAGATATTGTTTTTTGTTCTTTTTTGTTGAAATTATTATTATTACGATTTTTCTAATAATTGTTAAAACTTGTGTATTTTTAAAATTTACTTCAATTTTAAATTAAAAAGAAGGTACACAACAAACAAATTTTTGGTACCTATAATTTGTAACAGAGGTGACAGTATTTTAGAAGGCATATACATGTTTGGTAAAAAAATTTAAAAGTGATTATATTTTTTAAAAATCTATAATCAGTTATCATCAGATCTGTTTGGTTCAAGTAGCATATTATATAACGCACATAAAAATTACTTTCAAAAAGTAGGGTTCCAGTAGCTTAAAATTACTGTATAACATATTTTTGGTCGTAATTACCATGTTACCCTCCGTTGACCATCAAAATTACATTTGAACTGCCCCTTATACCTTACCAAAGGTCTTCTGCTCTCTGTTCAGCAGCCGCAGCCCCGTTCTCCATTTCCTCTCTCTAGAAAAACTCTCCCCATCTAAACCATTTCAGCTAAGAAAGAAGCAGCCCCATTCATCAGATTAGCCGCAGTCCCGTTCTCTTTTTCTTCTCTCCAGAAACGTCTCCCCCATCTGAACCATTTCAGCCAAGAAGTTCTAAAGAAGCAACCCCATTCATCAGAGTGTAACGTCCAAACAAGCAGCCCCAGCCGCATGACCCATATCTGTCTCGTCGATCTGTAATTTGAAGATAATTGTAAAATTTTTAATTTTTTTTTTTTACAAGTAGTTCAAAAAATTGTATTAATTGAGTTAGTTCTTTATTTTATGAATTTCCTGGTGATTGTTACGACGGAGAGAATTTTTTTTCTTACTTTTGAAATAATTTTGGATTGTATTTGTCTCATGATAGGGCTTTTTATAACATAGGGGTATTTTAGAAATCATTTTAAAATAATAAGTAATTATAAATTATTTAATTTATTTTAATAATATATTTTAAAATAAATTATATTAAATAAAAATAATTATTTATTTAATAATTTAATTTTTAAATAATTTATATTTTATTTTAAAATAAATTGTACTAAATAAATCTTCAAAAAAACATATTATTTTTTTTTTCTTTTTTGTTGAAATTATTATTGTTATGATTTTTCTAATAACTGTTAAAATTTGTTTATTTTTAAAATTTACTTAAATTTTAATAAAAAAAAAGAGCTACACAATAAACAAATTTTTGGTACCTGTATAATTTGAAAAAGAGGTAACAGTATTTTAGAAGGCATATAAAAAGAATCTGAATTATATCCCCCCTATGAAAGCGATAGAATAGGAATTAAAAACATGGCCCAGTAGAGGGGTAATATTGTCCTTACACGTTTCAAGCTGTTTAACCCAAAAGCAAGCTGCCTATTTGGCAGCCTACGTGTCCAACAGGACTTCAATTCTGGACGGAAATACCCCCCACCGATGTCTCCGACGTACGACATAAAGCAGAAATAGCGTGGCCAACAGAAAACTGTCACAATCGCGCGAATGCTAAACAAATCCGTTTTCCACTCAGACAAGCAAAGCTAAAATAAAATCCCAAACGTCCAGTAAATATCCGGCACTGGAATAAAATAAAATATGGAGGTTTCCGGCAATATCCGGCACTGGAATCGATGCCCAGTCTCACCACCACTCTTGTTTCTTTGGGCTTCCTCCATTGATGCCGGAGCTCGTTTTTCCGGGGAGCTTCGGGTTCCGGGTCATCGAGCACCGAGAGCACTTTCTGGGTTTTGTGATGATGGACATTTACAGAATTACTCTCCAGTCACTGTGAGGTGCGTCAGTGGTGTGGTGGAGAAGGAGAAAGTGAAGGCGGAGAAGAAGTTGAAGAAGAGGTTGAAATTGTTCAAGGGATTGGAGAAGAACATATCTTTGTTTGCTGGTATGGGGTTTGGCTTGGATCCTCATAATCGCTTGGCAGATCAAGTCAAGGGACAGATGATATCGGTAAGAATCTTTTAGAAAATTCTATTACTCGATTCATTCCACAAAAACAT
The DNA here is from genome assembly GCA_032359685.1 of Pittosporum tobira. NCBI lineage: Eukaryota > Viridiplantae > Streptophyta > Magnoliopsida > Apiales > Pittosporaceae > Pittosporum > Pittosporum tobira. The sequence continues at coordinate 5,177 of JAUMHB010030001.1, read as the reverse complement.
CGTCATTTGCATAACTGATTAATATTAATTAAATTTAATGTCGTTGGCAATGAATGGTAGGTTAGTTAAGTGAAAGTGGGATGGGATAAAAGAATTTGATGAATTATTTTTCAATTTTTAGTATTCAATGGCGATTTCAGTTTTATTTATGCAGTTGGTCCGGTTTTATTTACTTTCAGAATTGGTTTAAGTTTTGTCAATAGTCATGATCCATTGTCTCAGACTATGTTGGGATTAGATAACTATATATTGCACCATATTAGCACCATATTAGCACTATATATGGGTCCATCAATTTTGAGAGATGGACTGTGTGTCGATGAATGTCACTTTATTGAATAGTGGGGGTACGCGATTACCTGATCAGTTCTCATTTTTCTTTTTTACGGTGAGCATTACATGTGCAGGAAGCTGTAGATGTGTTGCTTGGACAACTACAACAGCTAAAAGCAGAGAAAAAGGAAATGAAGAGGCAGAGAAAAGAACAGAAGGCCAAATCCAAAGCTGCCCGGATGCAAAACAGGCTTGAAAGTAAAGGAAATTCAAGCTCTTCTTCTTCAGAACCAAGTGACAGTGACTGCGGGAATGTGGTTAACATGCGCCTCCTCAAAACCAAAGCTTTCTCACATTCATCACCCAACAGGTCCCGACCCGTTATCCAAGAATCGACAATAGCCATTCCAAGAACATTGGAACGAGGATCAATATCAAACACACTGGCCGGGGAAAGGGGTATTTCTGGAAAGATTGAGGTGTGTATGGGTGGGAAGTGCGAGAAATCGGGGGCTGCGTTATTGATGGAAGAATTTGAGAAGGTGGTAGGGGTTGAAGGTTCTGTTGTTGGGTGCAAGTGCATGGGGAAATGCCGCAATGGGCCTAATGTGAAGGTTTTGAATTCGATTGATGGGATTCAAGATGAAGTAGCGGATGATTCTGTTAGGACGCCCGCTAATTCTTTGTGCATTGGTGTTGGTTTGGAGGATGTTGGCAACATTGTTGCAAATTTCTTTGGAACTAATCTGCAAGATTTAGGTTTGGCTGCAGCATCGTAGAAAAGATTGTGTATTTAAATAATAATAATCATAATTATTATAATAATAATTATACCAAAGAACCTTTGGCCTAGCTGTAAGTTGGTCTCTCTCAAAGTCGAGAAGTTGGGCAGACGAATTCCGCTAGCAACATCAATTGATGTCTTTCAAAATGTTAAGCAACTCAATTACTAAAATAGGTGTGTGTTTGTGGGTGAGTTTCTTGGATTGATAATGCAATTAGATGCATGTGTTGAGAGTTCAACTTGCTTGACTTAATTTGGCTTTCTTCTGTTTTCTGAGTAATGCTCATTAAAATCATGCTTAATTATAGTTTTGACCTCAAAATATATTAGCTTTTGAAACTAAAATTTTTAATTTTTAATTTTAATAAATTGAACCCCGAATAAGTAAATCGATAAAAACTAAACCTTCTAATACTGAAAAATTCAAAAATACGCCAAAAAAATACACGTGCCTCGCACATGAGGGGCATGTTCATAATTTTAGGTTGAAATTCTAAATTCATAATAGTTTAGAGTCAAAATCATAAATTCAAAATAATTTAAGATCATAATTATAAATAATGTCAAATCGTATTTTAAAGTTCCAAAAAAACATATCTATATGTATGGTTGATTTATTAGTAGATTTTAATTATTATTTTTACTAATTAGATATAGTCTAATTAAATTTTTTTATCATCCAATACTTAATATTTTATGTTATGTTCCTACCATCCATGTGTTTATACTTTTATTATTAAATACTTAATTTTTTATTTGTTGTGCTATATACATATTGTATATTTATTGTTCATTAACTTAATTTAAACACGAATGGAACATATTTTAAAATTAAACATAATAATTTTTAATCTCTAATAATTATTAAATTAATGAGTAATGAATATGCATCGGTAATTTTTAATTTATTTTTAATTTACTATTAATATAATTTATAAATTTTATCCTTTATTACTTTTATTTTTTGAGCTATCTCTGCATGGATTGATTAATGTTTAAGATTAATATACAGTTAAGGTTCAAATAATTTGCGAAAATATAATTTTCACTTCTACAAGGTTTTATTTCTATATACTCATGATAGAGGTCTAATTTATCAAAATTAAAAGTTTGAGGTTTTAACTCCAAAAGCGCAAATAATTTGGGGTCAAACTATAATTAAATCTTTATATTTAAGTTTATTTATTTTTATTGTTATGCCAAAAAAGTTCTTCCTCCGACAAAGAAAAAAAATTCCTACAATCCTAGAATTTAATTTCTATAAAATCAAAATGTTGAGATTTGATTTACCAAAATTAATATTTTAATATTTTAATTAAAAAAGCTGGTATATTTTTCAGAACATCTAAGCTGTAAATGGCAGCAGCGTTCTGGTTTTAACATTACATCACACATGTTATTCGTTTAAGTTTTGACCACTATTAGCTGATGACGATTAAGGGTCAGTAAAAGTGTTGTGGATTCCTAAAACAAAAAATATAATAATGAGAGTTACAAAATGAAACAATTGATTCAGCAGCGATTTATTAGAAATTAATAATATAGATGAATAATACAAAAAAAATAAAATGAAATGAAAGAGCAATAACATAGAATTATAAGAATTTTACATGAAAAATGTTACAAACGCAGTACTTGTCCATTCCTTATATAACGGATACAAGAAAAAAACTTAATTAACCAAAAATACAATATTATCCTTAAAAGGTTTACAAGCGAAAAATTTCAAGTCCCAACATAAATTTTAAAAAATCATAATTTATCAAAAATATAAAATTGTCTTTAAAAAGCTGATAAAAATAAAAAATAAAAGTCTAAACATTAATAAAACATGACCCAAAGATGAAGGTGTTGTCCTTATATCCCCGTCTCCTGCTCTTCGGAGAACAAAATTCTTTATTCATACAAAATAATATATTGTTTAATGTTTATACAATATAAATTATATCCAACCCAACCGATAATTATTGCCATCTGGTATAACGTTTCTTTATTGTTCGTGTATACATAAATTGCAGTTTTCTTTATAGTTCGTGTATGCAGGAATTTCAACATGAATTGGTCAAATAGTCGTCCAAGTTTAACGACTGCCAAACTAAATAACAAATTTTCTATTGACCAAGTTCAGCCCAGATTATTTATAATTTTTTTTTAAAATTAACAAATATCAATATTTTTAAAATTATTTTTAAAAAAAATAAAATTTAATCAATTTTAATATTCAATTCCAAATAGACTGAATTTTTACTACCTTAGTCACGGACTTGGATCAAATAGTCATCCAACCTCTAACAACTGTGCCAAGGGATTTTTTAATGGTGTCGTCTTTTTATTTAAGAAGTAGTAATTGAATTGTGGCTCCCTATTATTTTCGACGTGGCATATGAGATTTGTCCTATTTTTAAAGAAAGTTTGAAAATTCAATATTCATTCTAAATATCGGTGTTTGTATTCGGTCAGAACAATCCAATGTTCAGTTAAGGCTCATATTATTCGTATTCATATTCTTGAGAAACGAATACGAATATAGTCACAATCATATACTTGTATTATATTAATATCATTGTTATATATTTTTATTGAAATTAAAATAACTTTTTCTATTATTTTTTTCTTAAATTATATATACTTATTTTTAGTAAATTTCATATAACAAATCTTTTAGAAATAAATAAATGAGTTTTTCATTTAAACTTGATGAATTAATGTGTATTATAATAACAATAATAGTAATATTAATTGAAAAGTTAATTTTTTTTTTTTTTTTTTTTTTTTTGCTATGGTATGTAATGAGCTATAAACTAGTAACACTAATTTATTGTCAATGAATATTATTTCTAGGTTGTCATTATTAGTATTCCATTTGGCGAGTTGAACATTAATTTTAATTTTGACATAAGAATTTTCGGTTGACACATATATTAAAAATTAAAAAAAAATTAGTTTTATAAAATAATTACAAAACATAACAATATGAGTATACAAAATTTATCGTTGTAAGCGAATATTCGTAATATTCGATGTTCATCTAATATTCAATTATATTTCGGTCACATCGTATATTATCCATATCTGATCAAAGCAAATACTATTTTTATTTGTATTTGATGAAAACAAATGCGGATTTACCTACGTTAATTAAGAGTAGTAACTAATTTTAAGATTCTCTTTTGATTAGATTGTACTGCTTTTGTTAAGAGAATTATTAATACTGATGGCATCGGATACTAATTTTTTTGTTGAAGTATTATTAATATGCTATGGGATAGTATCGTTTTTTTTTTTTTTTTTTTTGAAGAGATTCCCTCGGTGCATGGTCGCTTTATGGCCTACTGCCCAAACTAGTTTGGATATTTTTCAATATGTTGGAAAAGTTCAATTTAGCACCTATGGTTTGTTAAGTAAATTGGATCTTTCAATTAAGCCCAATTGAAATTTGGAATTTGCTCAGTTCGTTCGTATGTTTCGTTCAAGCATTTCTTCGATGTTTTTTAGCACTTTCGTTCAAGCGTTTACACAATCGTTTCAATCACTATTATGGTTTTAGTTTATTTTATTTTGTTATCATCAAACGTATTAAACATAACTCTTGTGTTAGCTTTCCTGAAACCTACTCGCAAACACATGTAATAAGCCTAGGTATGCATCCCCCCCGCGCCCTTTATGCACTAGTGGACTTTGTAAGTCACATGTGATGCGTGCCTCCGCTGAGATCAACCTTGACCCGAAAGTTTTCCTAAAACCCTAAACAGCCAACCAAAACCCACAATAACCCTAGATTTTTCTATTATGCATCTCTCTTCTGTGTAAGTATAAGACAAAATCTTAACTATTTTTGTCGACTATTGGATGCTACTGATATACTACCGATGGTATGGATGATATGTTGTAGATGTTACTACTACTTTTCTTGGATAAAAATTTGCAACGAAACATTTTTAATTTATTATTGTTTGGGTCTATTTTGTAACAAATTAAAAATTATTGATATAAGATTTTTAGTCTGAAGGAGATGTTAAAGTATTATTAAATATTTATTATTTTTAGAATAATTAGTTTTCTTATTTAGATTAGGCATATTTTGGTCACCAAAAATATTTGAGTATTAAGTTTAGTATGC
>JAUMHB010029990.1:0-19910 GCA_032359685.1 Pittosporum tobira | reverse complement strand
CCCCCCCCCCCCCCCCCCCCCCCCCCCCCCCCCCCCCCCCCCCCCCCCCCCCCAAGTTTCAACTGCACCCTTTCATCCATGACCTCCTGACCTTATTGGGGGTTGGCCTCAGCCAGTTGACCCCTAACTCGTATCTACAAATCATGGGCTTCTTAGCTCAGTGCTACCGCATGGGTGTGGAAGCCTGACTAAATTACTTATAGCATACATTCTCGGTTGCCTGCTCAGAGGCCTCATTTTGGTCCATCAACAAGAAACCAAAAAGGTCGAAGTGGATCACCTCGGTGGTGAAGCATAAGAATTAGAAATCGGAGTGGTTCTTCATCTTCGGGGTCGATCTAATAATTTTGCCTAAGTGGAGAAGATCGTGTAAGATGGTGTACCACTCACTGGTGCAGTTGACTGGGATGGCATTGGAAGAATACTACTTATTCGACAACATGGGCAAGGCAGGGAACCCCTGGTCATATACTATGGTTTGGGATAACTCCTGGCTAATAGCGCATGGATGTAGGTTTAGGATCCCCCATTTTTTTTACTTTAGTATTTTGCCTTTTTGTCCGATTCGGTTGTCTGACCTTATTTTTGTCTTTTGCAAGTGTCAACGAAAATATGTTTGTTATGCTAAGAAAATGGCGATGGAGAAGGCCAAGCAGGAGGCCGAGGGACAGGATACTCAGGCTGGCCTGGGGCAGCCGAGCTTAGCTTCTGGTGGTCGAGTTGTTCTGACTGGGGGGGTGGTGATCAGGCTGAGGCCGGCTTCGAAGTCTCTTGCAGATGCCCATACTAAGGAGGTGGGGTTGGCTGATAAGGGAAAGGCTACACTGGCCGACAAGGGAAAGGCGACCGACAAGGGGAAGGTCGTGGCTGCCCCCGCAGAGAGGGCTACGTGGAGAAGAGGCTCGCGGGGGACCAGGGTCGCGCAGATTCCCAAAAAAGGCCGAGGGTCACTGATGAAGCCGACTTAGTTAACGTCTGGTCGGTGCTTGCCGAGAACCCCGTGCTGGATGGGAATTGAGGGAAGGCCACAATCCAGGCCCTACTGAGGAACCTGTCGCTAGATGGGGACCGAGTGGAGATAAGCTTGGTTGCTTATCCTGACTGCGCCTTGAATGCTGCCTACCAGATGATGCTTGTATTACATTTGTCTTTATGTTTCCAATTATTCATATTTTTTCTTTATTGACTCCATTCGGTATGTTATTGCAGGCGATGAGCTGGATGGTGGGCTCCGTCAAGGGGGCCAATACCACAGTAGAGGCCGCGGGCGGGGCCGCTCGGGAGGTTGCGGTCCTACAGTAGTATCTGGAGGGGGCCGAGGTGAATGCTGCGAAGGCCGCGAAGAAGGTGGAGGAGGCTGCCAAGAAGGCAGAGGAGGCCATCAGGAGGGACAAGAAGATCTCCTAGAAGCTAGAGGCCACCAGGGCGAGGGCCGCGGGGGTGGAGGTTACCGTGAAGTCCCTGAAGAGGCAGCTTAAGGCCGAGTGGGAGGCTTGAAAAAGCAAGGAGGCCGGCTACAAGAGTGAGCTGGAGTCGGCCTCCACGAGGGCGGAGAGGGTAGCAGAGGAGTTCAAGGATTCGACCAATTGCAAGGCGATGATCCTCGAGGCCTCCGCCGATTAGTTCTTGCAGGGCTTCGAACGACCGATCCGCCAGGGCACCAGGAGGGGTATGGAGATGAAGGTGGTTATGGACTTCCTGGAGGACCTGGAGGCTGTTGATTCTGAGCTCGAGGATGAGCCGGTAGTGGAGCAGCCTGCGGGGGGAGTTGCCAAGGAGCTTGCCAAGATGCCTCTGGAGGAGGGGGAGTTGCCTGGTCCGCATTTGGCTGGGAAGCACGCCTAGTTGGGTACTTGTCATCAAACGTTTCCACATTAACCTCAGATATGCCAACCTTGGTGGAAGTTACAATGAAAAATGCTTGATTCGGGCAGCTGACCAGAAGCCAACGAACCATTTACTGTCAGCCTCGTGCAAAGCTGATTTGGATGCCCCCAAGGTCGGTTTTTGGAAAATTAGGATAGGGCGGACCTTCTCTGAAACAAATTATAATTCTTTTGAATTGTTAATGAAATATAAATTCAAGTTCTATTGTAATTCTTTTGAATTGTTAATGAAGTCTTGATTTGAGTTTCATTGTTTTTTTTTTTTTTTTTTTTTTTTTTTTTTTTGTTGCTTTCGTTCGGATGCGTGCTCAGTAAATGGTTAAAACTGAAAAATTTTACCAAGTGTTGAGTCCGGTACATAAGAAAGACTTAACTCATTCAAACGGAGTCCGGTCGATAACTTATAATTTATTTTGAGAAAATTAACAAGTGTAAACAACTCGGGAATTGATAATGATTAGTAGAATCTGATAAAATCCACAAATTGTAAAAAAATAGGAATTTTAAAAAATAATTAAGTGTTACCCGGGTGAATGAAAGAGTAAGTTCGTTTTTAAAATATTGGTCGGACAACTAGGTCCTGATTTTGAATTAAATTGGGTTGTTTAATTAAGCCGTAATAACTCGGGCGACTATTCGTAGTATGCCCCCCCAGTTTGACCATGCTTATGGTTTACCTTAGGCATAGTGAAACTTAGGAGTGACTGTGGGAGTAGTGCCGGGTTGAGAGTTGCCCCCCAGACCGGGCGAATAACACCAGTTGGGGTTAGTGCCTTGCAATTATGCTTACTTGTGCACCCGGGCCAAGTGTTCGGGCACGCGGGTGGGAAGTGACATAAGCGTGCCAAGGAGTTTGCGTTGCAATTATGTGTACTTATGCACCCAGGCCGAGTGTTTAAGGCGCGCGGGTAGGAAGTGAAATCTAATAGTGATTAGTTTACTTGTGCTCCTCGGACCAAGTGTTTAAGCCGTGCGGATGGAGCGTACAAGTGAAATATAGGTATGGTTGGTTTACTCGTGCCTCTCGAACCAAATGTTTATGGCCGCGCGGATGGAGCGTATAAGTGAAACGTAAGCATGAGTCATTTGATTGTGTTTAAAGACGTTATTATTGATAAAAAAGTTCATCGTATGTAGGCGAGCAAACTGTTACAATGTACGGTCAAGTAATAAAGATTGCCCGATCGTAGACATAAAGTTTGTTGGATGTATGCCAGTGACCTGTTACAATACATGGTCGTGCAATAAAAATTACCCGACCAGAGATATCTAAGGGTAGTACCTTTTCAGGTGGATGACGTGCCATGGGTGGCCTTGTTCACAACCATCTATGTCCTTGAGGGAGTATGTACCTGGACAGAGAACTGTCGAGACCACATAGGGGCCTTCCCAGTTCGGGTGCAACTTGTCTTACTCGGTCGGCCTAGAGGCTATGGTGGCTCAAGGAACAAGATCTCCAGCCTCGAATCATCTGGTCTTGACCTTGGCATTGTAATATTTGGCTCAACGGGTAGCCCAAGACCAATTGTTATTTTCTTGTTGGGCCGCCCGGGAATGAGCTCAACTTCATCTACAACTTGCTATCTCTCGGGGGCCATGTTCATTCACTTATCTCACCAATTTATATCAGGGATCAACACAACTTATGGACTGCTATGTTCATCATTCCTTGGTATTTCATCGGGAGTTCAAGCAAGGCGTCAGTGTGCTCCTGGACCGAGTTGAGGAGGGCGAGTTAGAGCAAAGCGGGTAGCCCGAGAACCGATTATTATTTTTCAATCAGGCCACTCAGGGGTAAGCTCGACTTCTTCCGTGCTCGAAGCTTAGTAGGTAGCCCAAGACCGATTGTTATTTTCCGGTCGGGCCGCCCAGGGTGAGCTCGACTTTTTTCGTGCTCAAAGCTTAGCGGGTAGTCAAAGACCTATTGTTATTTTCTGGTCAAGCCGCCCAGGGGTGAGCTTGACTTCTTTCGTGCTCGGAGCTCAGTGGATAACCCAAGACCGATTGTTATTTTTCGGTCGGGCCACCCAGGAGTGAGCTCAACGTCATCTATAGGTTGCTTTCGCTCGGGGGCCATGTTTCTTCGCTTTTGTCTTACCGGTTTATGTTGGGGATCAACACAGCTTATGGATTGCTATGTTCGTTAATCTTAGGAATTTCGTTGGGAGTTCAAACGAAGGAGTCGGCGTGCTCCTGGACTGAGTTGAGGAGGGTGAGTAGGAGCTTAGCGGGTAGCTCAAGATCGATTGTTATTTTTCGGTCGGGCTGCCCAGGAGTGAGCTAAACCTCTTCTATCGTTGGTAGGCTAGGCGATCGGCCAACTGTAGGTTTTGCTGAATGGCTCACGTCACAGTCATCTTGTTTGCATACAGTGTTGAATGGCCCGTCTGCATTCGAGCCACCATAAATCACTTGGATTGTGGGGCTTGGGGGCGGGGCCATAATCTAGGCTGGGATTTAAGGTGCTGCCACGAGGTGTGGTATTTAACCCTCCTGCACTCTTCACTCAAGGTATTCCATGATGGAGTAACACTCATCGGTGGTGTGATCGTGATCTTCATGGAATTCACAGTACCTTGACCTATCCCGTTCATTTTCTAAGGCGGTTATCTTCTTGGGTGCTCAGAACCAAGCTTCATTCCGAATGGCCACCAGGATGAAAAGGTGGGCCATGTTGAGCAGGGTGTATTCCTTGGCCTGATTCCTCTCGGGCTGCTTGGATGCTCGGGGAGAGTTGGGCTCGCTCATCTTGTAGCGTTCCCGACTCGGCTTGGGCTATAGTTCCTCGGTTGGCTTTGAGTTGGTGTGGGCTACATGGTACGGGTTGTAGTTACCAAGCTCACTCACGATCCTGATTTGCACATCCGCCTAGCGTAGGATGACGTAAACGTCGGACGGGGATGAGCTGATCAGGTCGGCCAATTGTTGGGACCAACCCGACCGTTGACCAAGTCCAAACTTTACTTTTAGCTGGGCACATGTTGGCAAGAGTAGGTTCACCTGAAATACGGGCAACACGAGGGGTTTGTTTCCTCGTTCCCCTCCCCGATGCTTTAGTTAGCAGTGAGATTAAGGTATAATCTGTGTATTAAGATGGAGATGATAAGGTTTATCGTAGGTTTGAGTGTGTATTTTTGTAGAGGTTTGACCCATTTTTTTTTGTGTTTAGAGTAGTCTCGCCTCATTTGTGGGAATGAGGCGGTATTTGTTGAACTGGCCTTGACCCACAGCCCGATAAAGTAGGCATGGTGCACCTTACTTGATTTGACAGGGCTGTCGAGGTCAGGCGACTGATTAGACGCTGCCTTGAAACTTGTTTATAGCCTTTGGGCCGCTAGACCCAACCCAGGTTGAGTCAGGCCCAATCGATGGGATGGATTAGGCTCGCTAGCTGGGAAAGCCTGAGTCCAAGGCGCATAGTTTGAAAGTCCTCTGAGACGGGTGCCAACTACTTCCAGGAGCTGAGGGTCGAGCTAGGTCTTTCTTTGGGCGAGGCGAGTCATCAGGTCTTGAGAGTGGCCGATCATATGGGTTGCCACATGGGATGCTACATTTGCCCTGATTAGGACTAAGGTGAAAACTTTAACCCTAATTTGGGATGATCTCCATCAGGCTCCTTAAGGCTCAACAATATCTGCTTGGGCTAATAACTTCCCCTGTAATCAGTGATTGCTACGGTTGTGTTCACCTGTTGACTTTTGCATTCTTTAGGGCCTCTTCAAGCTCCTTTTCCCTAGTGGCACATTCCCTTACCCACTATTCCTAGCTCTTTTCAAGTGTGCTTGTACTAGCACTAACACTAAACCAGCTTAAGCATTACTGCACATATTACAAAGAATAATGCAAAAACCTTACGACACTCTTCCTGATAGTTGTCCGTTTGAACAAATTGTCCATGGTTTTTACCTCCCGATCGGGAACATATTCCACAGGCTCAGACTATAGTCTATTCGGTACTTGATTAGGCTAATCGACTGGTAGCGTCACCAACCATCATCGGGCCTTCCAAGCTTACATACATAGATTATTGGTACCTGAATTTGTCAAGCCTTGCAAAAGGCCATTGATTAAGTAGCCATACCCATGACTAGCTTAGCAAGCCCAGTAAACCTAATGGGAAAAGTTAAACAAAAAGGATGCACTATTTAGAAGTAACTTGATGTAATAAGACGATTGCCTCCTAGGACTTACTGCTACCTAGACAACCCATTTTGTGCATGTCTTGGTGCTTTTCAGTACCAAACATACATTTTTGTGCACACCCTGTATTAAAATAAACCTATAGGCTAGGGGCATTGTTAGAGCTTGACCAAAATGGACTAAGGTTAGGTTTTCATCAATTCTAATTAGGGCCCAGAGCCAATTGCATAAATGGTGTTGATCGGAAGATGGTTAGACTGACCAATTAAAATACTAAATGAGCTAGGGTTGCCTAATTGGTCAAGAATATTATCAACAACAACCCTAAAAAGTAGGCATGACAATTAAACCCGAATCCGACAGTACTCAACGAAACTCGACCCTAATGGGGCAGGTGTAGGATACATAAACGGGTTATAGGGTGGGTATGAGAAAAATAATTTAAACTTGATTGGGTGCGGGGCGGGTCTGGGAATTGTCCCTCCCCCGACCAAACATGACCTGATTAATATCCCTGACCAAATCCGCCTTGATTAATTATATATATCTTTTTTTTCATTTTCTTTTTTATGAATATATTACAATTAAGTAAAAATATTAAGAATTTATTAAAATTTAATAAAAATGACATAATGAGCTGGATAAATGGATTTTGGTATTAGAAAAAAAAAATTTTAAAAAAATTCTAAACGTGGCAGGCCGGGTATGGGGTATTATTTAGGAGGTTGGGTTAGGTTTGGGAATAATGCTAAACGGGGCGGGGCAGGTATAAGAAGGGAAAACTTTAAATATGGTGGGGATGGGGGTACCCCTACCATACCCGACCTGTTGCTAGGCCTACTAAAAATGTTTATATTAAATAAATCCTAATACGCTACATATTAGGATTATGGTAAATCTAAATGTCTAGATACGTTTTACAATCCAATAAGGATTCTATTATACAATCTAACAAGGATTCTACAAAGACTTATACAATCCAAAAAGGATTCTACAAACATAATGAGACACTAACTCTCATTAATTATCTAGTTTGGGCCTCAAGCTACAGAATTCTACAAAAACCCTCATCTCTCGATGAATTGTGAGAAACAACTAATCTCTAAACTTTATATACCTCCATATAATTGATTTTATATTTCAACATAAATCTTATACTTATTCCTACGTCGGAGGGTTTCTCCTATGACAAAAGTCGTGAATATAACATTGTGTTTTATGTTTTCAGGTTAAGTTTTTAATGACATCAAGCATGGTGAAATTTGAGACTCAACATACACACAAGTGTGTGTGTATATGTGTGTGTGTATAATGGGACGATAAATGAGTGAATAAGTTAAGAATGTTCACCTAGAGCAAGGCGATACGGAGTTTATCGATGGCGGGGAATGACAATTTATAAGTATACGGTTAATACTGCTGCATGCATGGTTAGACTGCGGTTGTAAAACAAGTTCAATATTCTAATCAACTTAAAATGTTGAAAAACACTGCAGTTGAAAATGATTTTTATGAAGCATAAATGTTACATGTAGTAATAATAATATGATTCAACTGAATGATAGGGAAAGTATATTGAGATGGGAGCTTGCCCCGGCCAGCCAGGCGATTAAACATAATCAGGTGCTGCTTGGCCAGGCCCGCTAGAGGTAATAAAATAGTTTCATATTATGATTAATTCCATTTACTTAATTAGTCCTCTTAATTTGATCGATCGTGCACGCGAAACATGCAGTATTCCAACCGCTGCTCTTATCTAAAGATTGAGACACATATACCTATATACTCAATCCGTCTAAAAAATAATAGTTTAAATAAATAATTTTTTAATTAAAAAATATTTGTACACTTATTTTTTAATAGGTAAAAAATTAATTTTTATAAGTTAGATAAAATAATGATTTAATGACCCCAAAAAGAGAAATAATATAGTAAAAAAATATTTTATATTTCATAAAATGTATATTTTCTTAATATGCAAACTTTTAATATTTTGACCATTATTTTTAGATAAAATGTATATCACCGTCAAGAACTTTCAAACTATGTGCCTTGGGCCTAGGTCTCCCCAGATAACGGGCCCAATCCACCCCATCGATCGGGCCTGACTCTGTCGGGTCCGGGTTAAACTCCCTAAAGGCCATAAAACAAGTTTCCAAGCGGTGTCTAATCAGCCGCTTAACCCTGCAGCCCTGTCAATTCAAAGGAGACACGTCATATCTACTGTCAACTCAAAGTAGACACGCCAGTAGACATGCCATGCCTACTTTATTGGGCTGCGGGCCAAGACAAACTCTACAAATACTGTCTCATTTGCACAGAGGAGGGAGAGGGAGATTCAAAAAACAGAGGACAGCAAAAACTCTACAAAAATACAAACTCACCGGAACACCCTACCCTCTCCTACTTAATATTTAAATTACCACCTTAATCTCAACTAACTTAAGCATCAGAGAGGGGAACGAGGGAACAAACCCCTCGTGTTGCTCGTGTTTCAGGTAAACTTGCTCCCACCGACGTGTGCCTAGCTGGAAAAAAGGTTTGGACTTGGTTGAAGGTCAGAGTGGTCACAACAATTGGCGCTAGAAGGAGGGCTTCTCTGTCCGCGATCTATCTCCATACTAAATCTTTTCAGCACACATGTCAGCCTATCAGAATACTACAAACCACAAGCTGGATATGCACAGCGCCGGAAAAGCATATACAATGATTCCCGAGCCCCTGGACAGGCGATTCAATGATGTTCTGGTCAACTCCGGCAGCATTTCTGAGGCAACTCTACCCGACTCCCAATGCCGCTCCTGAGCGCAAATGAGACATGATCGGAGGCAACATAGAAAGGTTGAAGGACACCAAGATACTCGAGACCTCCTTAACTCCCACCAAAACGAGAGGCTTGTAAAGCTGCTCCAAGAACGACACAACATTACTCTCAAAATCAAGAGGCTGAGGGCAAAATGAGTCATGGAGGATGACCGGCCTCATCAGACTGACAACTAATGTAAGCACCCCCGCTCTCCCACGCATCATCCCTCCAAGACAACTGGGTCTCGACACCGGGCGCCACAACATTCACACCGGGGCAAGCAAGCTCGCTTTTGGTCTCCCCAACGACTCGAGCGCAAGGAACTAGAGGAGTACAAAAAGCGGATCGACTCCCTTAAGAAGATATTGACTGATCGGTCGATTGTGCTGGTGCAGCGAATGTCGACTTAGCTTAACTTTCCAGAGCTTAGCCCTGGAGGCATTCGAATTGTCTTGCCTAAGGCCGGTGGTAAATTGTTTGTCGACTTCTGCCCAGCACCTCGGCCATCTGAACTGGCAGTTTCAGCGTCAATTTCTGCTCAACCTCACGACTCAGCGCCGAACTTGTAATGGATAAACTGAGCGCACTCCTGGGTCACCCAACTGGAAAATAACAGTCGGTCTCGGGCCACCAGTTGAGCTTCGACGCCTTCACCAACATGGTTTAGCACGCCCATGCCCTTGCTTCCACTCCCGACGAGATGCCGATCCTCGACACACCAGTGAAAAAAGCAAAAGGATATGGCCCCTGAATGATAGCAAGCCACAAAAAGCTTAACCCGACCAAATACACTTTCAGCGTCCTTGCCAGCAAGTTTCTTGGCTAAATGGGACCCTCGAAGACCGGACTGAAGACCCAGTCCTTGTAGAATCCAAGGTCCTCGACCCCGTTGATCGCTTGGACCATGGGACCCTCGAAGACCGGACTGAAGACCTAGTCCTTATAAAATTCGGGGTCCCCAACCTCGTTGATCGCTCGGACCATAGGACCCTTGAAGACTGAAGACTAAAGACCCAGTCCTTGTAGAATCCAAGGTCCCCAACCTCGTTGATCGCTCGGACCATGGGACCCTCGAAGAAATTCGTGGCACACCATCCACTAAAAAAGGTACATGTAAAAATCTTCGGTCAGAAAATTTTCATTACACGACCATGCATTGTAACAGTTCGCTCTCATACATCCGACAAACTTATGTTTGTGGTCGGACAATTTTCATTGCACGATTATACATTGTAACAATTTACTCACCTACATACGATGAACTTTCTTATCAATAAAAATAGTCTTTGAACACAACCAAATGACTCATGGTCCTGTTTCACTTATATGCTCTATTTGCGTGGCCATAAACACTTGGTCCGAGGAGCACAAGTAGACTAACCATGCTGCACCTCACATGCTCTATCCGCAGGGCTATAAACACTTGGTCCGAAGAGCACGAAGGAACATTTCTCCTATGCTCCATCCGCGTGACCATAAATACTTGGTCCAATGAGCACAAGTAAACTAATCATGATTATGTTTCACTTCCCTCCCGCGCGCCTCACACTTGGCCCGGGTGCATAAGTAAACATATTCGCAATACAAACTCCTTGACGCGTTTATGTCACTTGGTCCGAGGATTACAAGTAAACTAATCATTCTTATGTTTCACTCATATGCTCCATCCGCGAGGCTATAAACACTTAGTCCTAGGAGCACGAGTAAACTAACCATGCTTATATTTCACTTACATGCACCATCCGCGCACAAGTAAACATAATCGCAAGACACTAACCCCAACTGGCGCTACCTGCCTGGCCTGGGGGCAACTACAAACTCTCAATCCTGCGCTACTCCCACAGTTACTCCTAAGTTTCACCATGCCTAAAGTAAACCATAAGCATGGTCAAACTGGGAGGCATACTACGGATAACCACCTGGGTTACTTAGCTTAATTAAACAACCCAATTAAATTCAAAATCAGGACCCAGCTGTCCGACTGGTATTTCAAAAACAAACTTTCTTGTTCATTCACCCCGGTAACACTTAGTCATTTTTCAAAGTTACGAGCTATTACACTTAACGGATTTTATCAGATTTTAATCTTATCAAGTCCTGAGTTGTCGTTACACTTGGCAGATTTTATCATATTTTAATCTTCATCAAGTCCCAAGTTGTTTAAACTTGCAAATTTTCTCAAAATAAGTTATAAGTTAACGGCTGGATTTAGTTTGAAAGAGTTAAGTCTTATATGATGGCCGGACTCAACACCTCATAAATTTTTTCAGTTTTAACAAGGCTCCTCCGAGCGGTCCCGATCCCGGCCCTCTGTAAACTATGAAATCTCTCCACAGGTACTCGAGAGACGATCGGACTCAGAGCCCGTTGGCACATTAAAGTACCCCACCGAGCTTGGGGGGGGGGGGGGGGCGGGTTATTTATGGAGAGAATCCCAAATTAGGGTTAGGGTTTCCACCTTGGCCCTGATTAAGGCAACGTGGCATTCCACGTGGCAGCTTACCCGATCAGCCATACCTAAAGCTCGGCGACCCGTTTCGCCCAAAGGAAGATCGGTCCCGGCCCTCGGCCTCCAGAAGGTTCAAGCTCGGCCATCGGCCTCCAAAAGGCCTTGCACTCACTCCAGTCTGACCGGACCAATCCATCCCATCGATAGGGCCTGACTCTGCCTGGTCCAGGTCAAACTCCCCAAAGGCCATAAAACAAGTTCTCAGGCGGTGTCCAATCAGCCGCCTAACCCTGCAACCCTATCAACTAGAAGGAGGCATGCTATACCTGCTATCAACTCAAAAGAGGCATGCCATACCTGCTGTCAACTCAAAGGAGGCACGCTATACCTGCTGTCAACTCAAAGCAGACACGCTAACTGACACGTCATGCCTACTTTATTGGGTTGTGGGCCAAGGTAAACTCTACCAATACCGTCTCATTTGAACAGAGGAGGGAGAGGGAGATTTAACAAACAGAGGACAACAAAAACTCTGCAAAAATATATATTCACCGGAGCAAAACCTCTCTCAAAACACACCGGTAAACCCTACCCTCTCCTATTTAATATTCAGATTACCACCTTAATCTCAACTAACTTAAGCATCGGAGAGGAGAACGAGGGAACAAAACTCTCATGTTGTCCGTGTTTCAGATAAACTTGCTATTGCCGACGTGTGCCCAACTGGAAACAAGGTTTAGACTTGGTTAAAGGTTAGAGTGGTCACAATATACACAACAGATTGAATGCACATAAAATGATATGACAGATTATTATTGGTTATAATAATTGACTTATTCATATATTGTTAAATATTTACGAATTATGGGTTGACACATGTTGTTAGTGTACAAATTTTTGTGTTCATCTGATGTTCAACTATTATAGCGTTACTCTTAATTTACTGTAATCCTAGACAGTAAAACGTTTTAACTTAAACAGGCGGTATGTCGACTACCCAAATCGTACACACAGTCGGTCCACGTTGACATGTTCAAGTGTAATTTGTAGATGTAATGAGCGTCAAATTAATGAGAACAAAAATTGTAAACTAAGACATGTTCAAGTGTAATTTGTAGATGTTTGACAATACATAAGTGAGTCTATTATAATAATCAATTATATTTTGTTACATTATGTGTATATTTGTTGGTGCAGTTCATAATGCATTTTTACAATAAAAACTATACTATTAATTATATACCATAATAGTGCATAATTAATATTTACAATAAGAATTATACAGTCTCATAAAGATACAAGTAATTAAGTTCAAGAACGTGTAGGTAGGTTCGAATATAGGACATCCTTGGGCGAGAAGGACAGAGACAGACGTTAAAGTTTGACTTTGATAGATTGTTCACATTTTGACTTGGAGCAATTATGTAAAAGAGTAGACGTGTGGGAGTATTGAAAGGAATTACTCAACATTCATCATTTTCAGAATGGTGGATAGTGTACCAAAGAATTTAAACCCCACGTATATCAATGGAGACGACATAGAGAGCCCCACATTTGTATGACTAGAAGTGGGGATAAGATTGGTTTTATGTACCATGCAGCAGACCAGTCAAACCTCAATCATCAATCATAACTCAATTATTCGCAGCATCTTATACTTACCAACTTCTTCTAGAAGGGGAGAAATATTAATACCACTACTACTACTGCTATATCACCGAAAGAGAGAGACACTTCGCGGACCGTGGTGGTCTGAACATGGTAATTGATTTCATATGATAAAGTTAATTTTGACAGACATTGGTATCAGATCTATAGGATTTGTTGATACTAATTTATAAAAAGTTGAATTTATTTATATATCACAATAAAAATTTAGAATAAAATTATAAAGAAAATAAATCCAAAAGGATAAATTAATGTGCGTATACTATCAAACTATAATTAAGCCAAACCAAAAAAAAAATATGATATGTATAGAACTACCACTCATTGTGATGGGTTATATCTATCTTAACCTAACACACGCTGATGGAGATCGTTCCAAATTAGGGTTAGGATTTTCACCTTAGTCCTAATTATGGTAACGTGGCATCCCACGTGGCAGTTTATGCGATCGGCCATCCTCAAGACTCGGCGACCCACTCCGCCCAAAGAAGGATCTAGCCCTGCTCTCGGAATCCAGAAGGATCAAGCGCGGCCATCGGCCTCCGAAGGGTCTTGCATTTGCCTCAGTCCGGTCAGACCATCGCCGTCAGGGACTTTCAAACAATTCACCTTTCCCCCGGACCTTCCCAGATAGCGGGCCCAATTCATCCCATCGATTGGGTCTGACTCTGCCTAGTTCGGGTCCAGCGGCCCAAATGCCATAAAACAAGTTCCCAGGTAGTGTCCAATCAGCCACCTAATCCTGACAGCTCTGTCAATTCAAGCGTGGGGCACCATGCTTACTTTATCGGGCTGCGGGTTACGGTCATTTCTACAAATGCCGCCTCATCTCCACATAGAGAGGGATCCAAAAATTCAACAAGAAAGAGCCCAAGCTCTGTAAAAATACAAACTCACCGGTAAACCCCACTCTCTCCTACTTAATACTCAAATTACCACTTTAATCTTAACTAACTTAAGCATCAGAGAGGGGAACGAGGGAACAAACCCCCCGTGTTGCCCATGTTTTAGGTGAACCTGCTCCCGCCGACGTCTGCCCAACTGGAAACAAAGTTTGGACTTGGTTAAATGTCGGATTGATCCCAACACACGCATTGAATGAGGGTGCTGTTGAAGTGGATAGTAATTATAAAGGATTAAATTGCACATTTCCCTTTATTTTTATAGATCCCTCTCATATTACCATAAGAGCAATCGTCAAAATTTGGATTAATGGAGTGCACACCAAATAAATATTAAAAGTTTGTAAATTAAAAATATGCATTAGTTGTAATTCATGAATACTTGACAATACATAAGTAAATTTATTATATAATTAATCATAACATATTATACTTCTATTATTTGATTTGCATTTGTTGATATGTACCTTCATGCAGATAGTACTATTCAAAAACTTCACCTATGTTTGAAAGTTAAAAAAAAAAAAAGTGATGAAAATAATAACTTTTCATTGTTCATGACTTTTTTTTTTCATTTTTTGTAGGAAGAAAAAGGAAAGAAGAGGTCTAGTCCCCTTCTCGATCCACAAAGATCAAGATCAAATGAACGCTCATTTCTTTCTATCAAGAAAAAAAATATTTCTACTATCTCAATAACTAATGATCAAGAGAGACACAAATTCTTATCTTCCAAAGTTTTCCTCTCATTTATTAGAAGATTTGGAAGGAAAGTGAACTTTCCTTTCTAAAAACATTTTATAATTCTAGTTCTATCCCTCAAAAAATAAGCACTAATTTTCTTATTACTTTCATTCCTATTTTCTTTCCTAAACTCGTGAATATAAGAAAGGAAATTATTTTTTTTTCTCTTTCTTTCTTTTTTCTCATAAATTTTACTTTCTTTCTCTTTTTCTTCACTAAACTCATAAATATAGTGTTAATAAGAAACTTTTTGTAAGAAATAATTAACGTCTTATATGCACATATAGGCCTGCAATAGGATGGATTTGGCTGGGGAAGTCTTATTCTTTACTCGTCCCGATAAAAAAAGTTACTTTCTCTATATGCTATCCTACTCTCATAAGGTTGAGAATTAAATTTGATAAGTTATGTGTATACACACTTAAATCTCATACCTTACCTTAGTTCTATAAAATTGGAGATTTGTTAGAATCAAAGTTTGATAGTAATTGTCAAAATCGAAAAAATTGTCAATTCTACGCGCACATTAAAGTAGAACACTTATCGGGTGTGCCTCGGAAAAAAAAAAAAAAAAGAAAAAGAAGAAGAAGTAGAAAAAGGTATGAAGGTTGTGATATTGACGGTTGAGAAATTGAAATTGCCCGTTTCAAGGGAAAAAAAGAAGAAGAAGAAGATAGAAATTGAAGCAGTCCAACCTTTATATATTACCATCTTGTGACATGGGATATGAATAAAGTGAATCCAAGAATGCAACAATAAGTTATAGAGAAAAATTCAATATAAATCGTCTACAAAATTAATATTTTATAATATTGTATACAAATCAGACACTGCATCATTTAAGAAGAAAATAAAGAAAGAGTTTAGTGTTTACATACTTACTCAAATATAATTATCCTTGACCTAAGAAGGGTCATAACGTTTTTCTTAACCGTTCTTTCAATTTTCCAGTTGTGTATTTATCTTTGTAAATTTTAACTAAAGGTAATCTGTGTAGTTAAAACACTATTTATCTTTTTATTTATTTATTAAATATTACATAATTATCTAGATTGTGATACGATATTATCGATAGAAAAAGTTAATTATTGGTAAGATGAGAATAAATCTGTTAATGATCCAGTATATACTTTTCCAGTCATCTTGTTTGCGATTGGAGTTGACGTAAGTTAATTTGAAGTTATTTATTCATAAAACTTTATTCCTCAATTATCTCCTAAATTAATTAATTGCCATATTACTATAAGTTATTTATAAAACACTAGTTTTATAGGCCATATTAAAATTTCTCTCAATTTTCCAACATAGTATTTTTATTAGTGTCCTCGCATATTAATATTTTTAGCATAAAAAATAATTTTAACATAGTTAAAATTGAAATTTTACTCATACAAAATTATAGAATAAGTGAGAGTGTGAGAGAGTCCTGTATATAATTTGTCTACATATTTCTATTTTCCTTCCTTCTTTCTATTATTCCATGTTTATTTTATTAGTCAAAAAAATTATTAGAATCTTAATATTTTTCATATTTAATATTTATTAATTATTTAATTTAATTTTAATTTTAATTTTTATAAAAATTTAAATTTTATAATTTATAACTATTGTATAAATTGCTACTAAATAAAGAGATAATAATGGGTGTAAGCGATTGAAGTGATCGAATGTATTAGTATTATTGGTGTTGGAATCGAGAAAAGTAGAATGTAAGCTTGGAATGTGTGGTCGTTTGCATGGTTAGGTGGTAAGCCTTCTAGATGTATGGTTAATTTTCATTGTTCTCTATGGATCACCATGTGTTTTTGTCCCTTTATCAACTAGTAGCTGGGTAACTTTTTATTGTGTGATCAACTTTTAGTCACTATGATTTTTTATATTGAAGATCAGATGATGTGATGGGAGATTAAAAAAAAAAAATAATAATTAAACCACCGTATTACTTAATTAAAGATGTTATTCAACTTATTAGTCGCTAAAGTGACAGTGAAGGCTACATCATGTCCTACGTTTATTGGGATCTCAAAGAGTGTTAATGGGACTTGGGGACCATGGTGAATTATCTTCTTATACATTATACGTACGTGCATCTTAATTAAGCTCTAAAAAGTGAAGATGCATTCTATATTCTGCTACTTGTCGTAGATAACATACTTCACTCTTAATTAATAGAATTTTGTTTAGTTTAATGTTTATAATGGAAATTAGCTAATAGTGAAAAGTGAATACTTCAGTAAAATTTGAAGAAAGAAAATTATTGTGCACAATAACACATTAATAAATGGTATTGTCGATGTTTGTTTGGGGTATTGTTGTGTCATAAACATCATATGCCCCTAATTAAATTAGAACTCTTACTAGCTACTAGCTACTAGAAATACAAGCAACACAAGAGGAATGTTACGATCTTTTTTACTCTCAAATACTTAAGTTTTAGTAACAAGAATAATAACAAAATAATACCTGATTTGAGATATTTACCTCAACATGTCCTTTGCGTTTTTTTTTTTTTTTTTTTTTTGAAATATTTAACTTAAAATTAATTGGTGATATGTGGAGAAGTCTCTTAAATATATAAATTAAATCGATTATACTTACTTGAACACTCGATGTAAGACATTTATTTTAACAATATTAATTACTGCCCTCTTAATTACACTAATAACTGATTTTGTGTAACTTAATTACGATTATGTGCTGCATACATTATTCTTAATTTAGGTCAAAAGGTATGCAGTTCACATATATGTTATTTTCTTATATATAAGTATATATATATATATATATATATATTCTGTTATCTGGAAGCATGCAGTACTACTATGCATTATAAGGGTGGACCATCGATCACGCACCAAATGTGATACGAGTGTTTAAAAAAAAAGAAGCAGCATAGCACACCACCCTCGATCTGGTTGCTACAAACATAGAGTATATAATATAGTAAATATAATATTATAATATATACTATCCGCGCGCAGTTGATGGAGAGCTTAAAGTACATTCCTTGGAACAGTGTATACGTGTTGTCAAGATTCTGTCCCGTCCCACTATAATCACGATGAAATGATTGCAATCCAATTAGGGTTTGGTTCAACCTTCAACCCTCACTTAGGCCTATATACTATTATATACTCCCTCCGTCCCAATTAATTTGTAACGATTTAATTTTATGTGGAGTTTAAAAAATATATTTGATATTATAATTTTAAATAAGAAAATAGTAATTGATATTATTATTCAAATAAAAAAATAGTAAAGTAGTAGTTAAAGTAGTGTAATATAGTATTAATATAATAATTTAAAATATGATAATAATAATTAAAGTGATGAGTTATATTTGATAAAGTAAGGATAATTTAGACAATTAATAATATTAAACTTTTTAAATTAGACATGTTACAAATAATATGAGATGTTCAAAAAAGACAAATATTACAATATAAATGAGACGGATATAGTACTAACTATACCTACTGATGCTGATCCGTCTCATCATGCCGTGTGTGCGCATTTGTATATCGATCAGATCCGATTCGATTAGATCAGACTCGAAAGTTTTGCACTGTGTAATCTCCGGTACTGCAAGTGTAAAGTTTTCCTAATTAACTACTAACTAGTAATTGAGATATTAACTAATTATCATTTCACAAATATGTTAGTATATATATATATATATATATATGGCCTACAAAAGGTAGATGATCGAGTTACAAAGGGTGACAATCTGACATACACCTTGTTTGACAACGCTGATTATTGACGATTATAATTTATTTTTAAAAATTAATTTCTTTAAAATTAATTTTAAAAAATAATTTAAATTTTTTTATATATTAAGTATAACAATACTATTGATTTACTTTTAAAAGTTAATCAATAAATATTTTTTTTAATTCAAAAAAAATTATAATCAACAAATAAACTATAAGTTATTCTAAAATAGACTGTACTAAACAAACCAATAATGAATAAATGAACGGCCGACTACACATAATTAATAACGTAGACATAATTAATTAATTGTTAAACAATATAGTCGTACCATAGTAGTGGCAATCTAGCTAGGTAGCATGGCGGATTATCTTGGAATATGCATATATCTCCCGTGAAGGGAACAAGTTGGCTGGTCGTCGACCTTTTAGCAAGTTAGATTATATAAATATATATATATACACACACACACACACTCACTCACTCACTCTGTCTCATAATAAATGAAACATTTTTTGACAGTTGTGTAATACAAATTTTAAGGTGTATGAAAAGTATATTTAAATAATTTATTTTTAAAATATTTAAATTATAACTAAAAGTACAATATATGAATAAATTATAAAAATTAATTATTTATATATATTTTTTATATGCTTTAAAATTTGTGTCATACAATCGTAAAAAAATATTTCACTTATTATGAGACGGATGAATTATACACGGAGAGAAATGTTTTATTCCATTTCCACCTGCTCCTACTTCGTTATGTTTTCGACTTTTTCTTTTTGATGATGATTATGATGAGATGCATGGTCGATCAGTCAGGGTCACGGGCGGTTTTTAATCCCGAGATGATGCGCGCGGTAACGACGGATCTCAACTCTCATCGATATATGTATCTATGTAACTATACATAAAGTAATTGGAACATGAACGCCACCACCACCACCACCGGCCACCACCTTCCTTTCCTGTGGCTTAATTCGTGCAACTGATCAATCGAGTAAAGCATTCATTCATTTGGTATCCTAAGGACCTTTTAGCCACACAAAGTGCAACTCAAATCAACTACTGTAGCATTTTCGATTCGTTCCCAAATGTCAACTATTCCACGTTGTCCCCATTAATTAAGTATCAAATTAATATTAATAATATTACGTACACTAATAGATATACTAATAAATTGTACATTTCAAATTATAATTGATTATAATGATACACCCATTCAATATATAATTAGACATCTACTAATTATAATTTAACATGTTAATTTATACACATTTTGTTAATATATATATATTAATGTTTATAACATTACTCAATTAATAAATATATTTGGAGACAACAATAAATGGAATTACAGAGAACAGAAGGTCCCGGCACCACAAGCAATAACATTATAATTATATAAGGACTATTATATAATCTTGCTTAGTGCTCAACTTTCCTACTCCTGTACGTGGATATATATTTGAAATAGTAGTAATAATTAAAATTTTCAACAATATCCAAATTAAATAGTCGTCCTCTCTCTCTCTCTCTCTCTCTCTCTCTCTCTCTCTCTCTCTCTCTATATATATATATATATATATATATATATA
>JAUMHB010029979.1:0-21894 GCA_032359685.1 Pittosporum tobira | reverse complement strand
TATTGTATTAGTCCAATCTGATAAAATACAAATGTTAGTACATGAAGTGCACAATTCACTAGTTTAATTACATTTTCAAAGAACATTAGCTGACTACTTGATTAGTTGTGTGCTGAATGGTAATTATAGTTAGTGTTGAAAATTTTATTTTAAGATTAAGATTTAAAATTAATTTAAATTTTAATTCAAAGTTAAGATTTAGTACACTAATTTCTAACTTGGTAAATTAATTTTTAGTTTGGTTGATATGATAAACTACTTTATACGTACATGTGCACGGGGGTGTAAGGCCAAGTGTGTATCTCGTTATCACTAACTTTGTTATATCAACAATTGGTGCTATGAGTGGGGCATGTGTTTCCATCTGATTGGATTTGACTTGGTCTTTAGAGTCATATATTCTATCCGATTATTCTATAAATTTAACTGACATTCTAATGCCACTAATAATGACGGACGTCTATTTTTTTTTTTCAAACGTTCGTAAAAAATAATAATAATATTTTATTATTATTATTGACAGACGAATAAAAAAGTTAAAAAATAGTATAATAGTCATTGTAAGTATATCAGAAAATATAGAAAAAATAGTCTAACGAAGTAGGGGTGGTGGGAGAAACTGGGCAAGCTGGCTAGGTTTGATGAGAAGGAGACCCGTAGCTCGTTTGTGGAATAGAGTTTGTTTGTAGATGTTGCTTTTACTTGGACTACGGGTCCATGATTAGCCCGTAAATACATCATATATTATGAAAATTGAGGCCTCAATACATACAAGGCCCAAAATGGAGCAGTGGATTAGGTAAGTAAGAGAGGACGGCCCAAAATGGAGAGTGGATTGGGTAACCTTACGAGGAAGGTATACCCTCTTAGTTTGTAGTCTCACACAAATAAACTCTCTCCATCCCCAAAAATTTCATTATGATAGACTTTTTATGTATATTAAAAATATATTTTTAATTTTGAAAAAATTATCTCAGTTGTTCTTATACTATTAAAATTTAGATAATGAAGTAGTGATAGATCATAATGTTTGTATTATTATTTTATATAGTATAATATTTGTTGAGGTGGTTGGTCAATATTTTAAAGTAGTGATTAAAATAGTTGATCATATTTAATAAAATAATTATTTAAAATAAAAAAATTTAAACAATTTACTTCATTAAATTTTTAAAAAGAACATGTTACAAAATTATAAGGCGTTTCAAAAAAATATTATAAAAATTATAAGACATATAAAGTAATTTTTTAAAATATTCCTTCCGTTTCAAAAAAATTTAAAATATTAGACTTCTTATGAATCTTACACGTGCATATGAGTATTTATTCTATACAAACGGCCTATAAAGGTGTTGTTTTACGATATCTAATATCAGAGTTTCAATTCAGATTTATTATTAGAGGGTCCAAGAATTTAATTATCTCAATAAATTTCTTTTTACCCCTATAGAAACTAAATTTTACCTTATTAATGAGATTAAATTCCGTACTTTTTTCTTTAACAACTGATTTAGCTTGTTTGTTATTGATTATTTAAATCGATTATCTTGTTTGACACAATTTATTTAAATTAATTATAGTTTATTTTTAAAAATTAACTATTTAAAAATTATTTTTTTAATTTTAAAAAATATTATAAATTAAGTATAATAATATTATTATTTTATTTTAAAAAATTAATTAATATGTAAATGTTTTAACTTATAATATATTTTAATTAATAAATAAATTATAATTTATTTTAAAATAAGTTGTACGAAATAAGTAATAACTGATTATTGTAAAACACTACTTTTACAACCATTTTGTAACGAATTTTTAATTTTTCAAGAATTCATGTTCCTCACTTCGTTGTTAACAAATATAATACTAGTTGACCATTGGACTGAAAAGGGGTCGCTTATTCCTCTCCCTAATTGTGAGGGTCCGGATCCGAAAACCTACTAAACGTTGGTTATTATTTGGTTACTAATAAAAAAAAACATAAAACTCTCCTAGAGAAGCGCACGTTAGACAAATGCCACCTGCTTCTTGATCCGCTACTCTCACACTCACACGCTTCACTTTCCTCTTATAAACACTCCCTCATCGCCATTCTTGAATGGATATACAAATAAATACTCAGTACAAAACAAACCCATAAATTCAATCCTCTCCAAAATTCAAATTCTCGGTGTTGAATTTCAGGAGTTTAATAGGAACAAAAATGGAAACTTTTAGGAGCTCATCTTCATCATCATCTTTGAAGCTGTTTTCAGACACGTACCGTGGAGATAAAGACAGAGGGTTTTTCTGTTCGAAAGATTCTCTTCTCAATTTACCTGCTAAAATTCGTTTCTTGAGGCCACTCACCTCACATAAGCATGCCATTAATCTTAGCTTCTCACTCTCCAAAACCCACGAAAAACCCATTTTTACCCTTTCTTCTATGTCATCATCAGACACCCAGGTCACATCTCTCTCTCTCTCTCTCTCTCTCTCTCTCTCTCTCTATCTCACACCCTCTGTGTGTGTGTGCGCGCTTGCATACAATGAAACAACACACTTATTATGTAAAGTTTTGATCTTCATGGATATGGCTGATTGGGAAGTAGT
This sequence comes from Pittosporum tobira, assembly GCA_032359685.1. Taxonomy (NCBI): domain Eukaryota; kingdom Viridiplantae; phylum Streptophyta; class Magnoliopsida; order Apiales; family Pittosporaceae; genus Pittosporum; species Pittosporum tobira. The sequence goes on along the minus strand of JAUMHB010029979.1, from coordinate 19,299 downwards.
TGTTTTTACAATCAAACCCCCCAAATTATTACCCTTTACTTTCCTGATTATCAAATGAAAAAATAGAAAGTTAAAAACTTTCTTCTTATTGTTATCTTTGTTTGTCATATATGGGGGTTCTCATTATTTTTTACTCATTATTCTTCATTTTTTTTATTATTATTTTAGTTGCTGTTTTGAGTGGTAATGACCAACTTGTAATGTGAAAAATCTGTGCAAAATTGGCAAACATGTTATATGTGGATATTATTCAGCCTAATATTGGGCACATTCTGAATAATGAAAGGCATTTTATTCTATAAACATTTTTGCTTCTTATGAATTCTTTTCTAAGTTGTAGCAGCAAGGAAATTCCTTTGTGCAGCTATTATAGTGATTCTAGCACTATTAATCAGATTCAAGACATATGATTCAATGAAATGCTTAGACGAAAAAAAATTATTACACAAGCCCAAAATTGTAACTAAAGCATGTGGAAAGTTGTTCTAATTTGCATTATGTTCTTATTGTTTGCAGAACCAAGCCCAGAACGAGCAAACTGAGATTAAAGAGATCATAAGTAAGTCTTATTAGTAGCAAATGTATGTTTAGTATTCATACTTCTGCTCATCTCACAATTGTATCAATGTCTGTCCAGGTCAGTCAAAAACGGTTCATGTCAAATTCCAACTACAGAGAGAATGTGCATTTGGCCAGCATTTTCACGTTGTTGGAGATGATCCGATGTTTGGATTATGGGACCCGGCAGATGCCGTGCCATTGAACTGGTCAGATGGACATGTATGGACTGCCGAGCTGGTAAGAATGAACTTCAGCTACTCATAGCCCAACAATGATAATAGCAGAACATTAAGTTTGTTAAAATTTTGTGTTTTTTTTTTTTGTTTTTTTGTCTATAGGATATTCCAACTGGAAAATGCATCAAGTTCAAAATCATACTGAAACAAGGCCCAGAAAATATCATTTGGCAACCCGGTCCAGATCGAATTCTTCAAACATGGGAAACAAAGAACACAATAACTGTTTGTGAAGATTGGGATAATGCTGAACTCCAAAAGATTTTAGAGGATGAACCAACTTCTAATCAAAATGAGGATATCCCGGACCCAAATGAGAAATTCCACATTGATACAAGTGACAGACAGCCCGATGCTATCTCAGACGAGGATATGGATAGGCTTATTCTCGGAAGCAACAGCAGAATGGTTAATGTTGAGGATTCAGAAATCACCTCAGATGAGGATAATGCGCTATCCATGAACGGACTACCTCTTCTAGTTCCGGGCTTGACTCCGGTGCCAAACACGCATATTGAAGAAGCGTCCGTGGCAAAAGTTGAAACAAGCATTTTTAGCGATGCTATTGAAGCTGAGAAAATTAAGGAGCTGAATGTGACAGAGGTAAATGCTTGATGTGCATTTTGTTTCACTTAATTCTTTTGCTTTTGTTTGTCTCTTCACTTGTGTTAACAAGAAATGATTGTCGTATCGAATGACGAGAGCTAAAAGAGAGGACTTCCCCTGCTACCAAAAAAGCAGTTCAAGTTTTTCATTTTATCTTCGGCTATAAATAAAATCTCTTCTTAAGATGACCATTAGAAAACAATGCAGCTATCTCTTATTGTATGCTTGGTAACTCTCAATTCCAAATTTTGAAAATGGAATCGAGGCGCAAATTCAAACATATTTCAATTCCATATAATTGCATACGTGCTTTCACTTCCAATTGCAGAGCTTGAAGTTGTGTTGCCAAATGTTAAAAATGTGAATTGATGGACATGATTTGTATTTTGTACTAAACATTCACTACAGCAACAAGTTGCAAGATGCGTAATCAACAGTTAATTATATTTAATCTGCAACCTGAAATTTAGAAATGAAAGGGTCATCTCATTACAAAAGAACATAAACAAGTTTTTTCCGAATCAGTTCATCAATTTACATGAGCTTAAGATTCGATACGACTGCTAATAGCGCTTAGGCAGTCGGTTTCACACGTCATGTAATTATGTAAATGCCAAGCCAAACATGAAATAAATCATCAATGCACATGAGACGCTCTGCAATATGATTCTCCATGAACAATTACATTTCCAGATTCATAGTTGTCATCGCTTTTCATTATTTAATTGTACTGAGAGGACCAAATCAAATGCAGTTGGACTTGAAGGAAGAAGTTCCAGAAAACAAAAAACGAGAGCAGCATCAGTACGAACATGCTGGAAAGCCACAATTAGCTGAAGAACAAGGCCAGGAAAAGTCAAAGTCAGTTGACCATGTCTTAGAAAACAACTTTGAGGCTGGAAAGCCACAATTAGCCGAAGAACAGGAAAAGTCAAAGTCAGTTGACCGTGTCTTAGAAAACAACATTGAGGCTGGAAAGCCACAATTAGCCGAAGAACAAGACCAGGAAAAGTCAAAATCAGTTGACCATGTCGTAGAAAACGACATTGAGGCTGGAAAGCCACAATTAGCCGAAGAACAAGGCCAGGAAAACTCGAAGTCAGTTGACCATGTCTTAGAAAATGACATTCAATGGGGTCAAAGAACTCTGCAAAAACTCTTGGCTAACTTTGGCTTTCAATAAGCATCAATTTAGATATCATCAACTGTTGTATAACTCGGTTGCTTCCATCATTGCCAGAGATTTATTTGTTTCAGCACTGTCCCGTAAACAGAGAGCAAGGCACGATCTTGGTTGCTGTATATGTAGATATAAACACTTGTTACCTTAGTTTTGTTGTGTGATTGCCATGTAACGATTCGTGTGTAGCATTTATCTTTTCAGAATTATAAGGGAGTTGAATAACGCAATATAGTGACCTCTTTCCTTGCGTGAAACTGAATGCTATGTTATCGAGGTCTAGCAAATAGGTGACATAATTTGTTTCCCCCTATTTAGTTTTCATGTTCAGGTTCTTTAATTTCTTCGGAAAATATATAAGCAAAGGAGGTTGAGAAGAGATTACTGCTTAGAGGCATTCAACTTACAAACTTTCAATATTTTTTATTTTATTTTATTTTATTTCATTAGTTTGATAGACCTCATTTAGGTTGCACAAAACTCTCATACTTCCTTCTTTTCACAAAATGGGTTTTATTTCTCAAAATTTTGTCCACAAATAGATTTTCATATTCATTAACTATGATACAAAATTACTTACTTTTTTTCAAATTTATCACGACAATTTCATTATCATTACACAACTAGTAAACCAAACATTTATTATTTTAAAAATAAAAATAAACCTGCAATGACAACACAAAATCAACATTGGCAAAATTTTCAAATGATACTCTTTTTGTGAAACGGGTGTGTTTGAATTTCTACGACTTGGGAAGAGCGAGACGGCATAATTTCAAACTAAAAAGGAGATAACATCCTCAATTGAATTGTAACTTTATAAAATTCAATTCTAAATGAACAGCGCACGGCGACAAATGCGCAAATTTCTCTATTCAATTAGATGGCTGCCTACTGAAGCAAAGATGGTACCAAGAAAATCCTTATCAGGAGGAGAACGACCCTGCGGCATCATCCCCAAACCCCAAATCATTTATGGAAACCTTCCTCAAACTCAAGCAACATGCCAATAATCAATACACCACATTCCAAGATAGGCGAATGGTTATATTTGAATTGAAGAATGAAAGCCTAGATACCCGAAACAGCTTAGGTGATCAAAATATTAATAAAACCTCAAATGTGAGGTGATAAATCAAGGATTGGAAGAAATATTTGCAAACTAATTGCATTAAATCTATAGACTAATTATACACACAAGCAGCAAAACTCGAGATATATTCAAAGTCATAGCAGCATATGTTGCCTCCTTTTCTCATGATGAGGAAAAACCTAGTGAAACAAAACTTTTCCTAAGCAGTCTAACGAAACCTTTTAACGAGGAATAGCAAATTCTTTACGCAAAACAACCAACGCCATAAGCCTGAATTTCAAATGAACATGGTGCAAAGCCCCCAGCAAGTCAGGAACGGGAACGTCGCAACAGTAATATGATTAATATTTTTATCATCATCAAATGGTCTATATGAATGTACACCCCCACGCCCAACCCCCAACCCAAACACCCCCCCCACAAAAAAAAAGAAGATAAAATTGACTATGAATGAAGAGGTGACAATGTATATTAGCCAAAAGTCAAGTTACACACTTGACATTTGCAAACTCACAAAGAAGGTGGGGCGAACAAAAAAAAATCAAAAAGATCAAACCCATACTTAAATGACACCTCATCTATAAAAACTCCCCTAACCTCAAAAGTTTAGTTGCATCGCCCTTTTTAAATTGTAGTTCTGTTCATGCAATAGCCTGTCCATTCCTTGCGTCCCCAGAAGATGATATATCACGTAACCTAGAAGGGGCAGGGTGATAAAAATAAGAGTCCATTCAAACGTTATCAAGATGTAAAAGCCATAAATTAACAGAGTGCAGTTGTCTTAGCTCAACCTAGAGCAATATGATTTTAGTTTATTATTATCATATACTCCCTCCATTTCACAAACTGAATCCCATTTCCAAAGTTCCCAAAAGAAAAAGCGGCTGGGAAAACATATTAATAAAATGAGATTCACTATAGTGGCACATTTTCTAATTTTCATGGTCTATTACAAAATGGAGCTTAACAAAACATGATACTATCTCGGCTCCAATTATTGATTTTTGAACGTTGATTTTAAATATTTTCAAATTCAAATTAACATGAATCTATTCAATTTTTGAAAACATTATTTTTTAAAACTAAAAGTATTTTTCAGATGTTTCAAGATATTCACAATTGTATTCACTACAATCAATAAATTCATGTAATTTCAAATTTAAAATGTTACAAGTCAATTTTTTAAAATCAATAATGCTCTTATATTGTGAAACGCAGGCAGTATAATGGTAAAACTAGCCAAGACTGCTCTTATCCTTTCCTATAAAACCATATAACATGATGAAACTGCTATGCTCATTTGCAATTACAAAAGGGGGTCACGGTAGATACTAGACACAAGGTGATGTAGTAGTAGGATCAGTACTTTTAACAAAACGCCATTTTGTCTATTTTATTTTTTCTATATTGCAAAACAATGTCATTTTGCTATATGATACAATATGTTATATACTTATACACTATAATATATCCTCAGGATACATCACATTGTATCTATCTTTTTCTCATTACAAAAATTCACAAATAGAGAGATATCACGGCACTTCAAGATCCTATTTTACCTGGGGGAACTGGCACGCTTGTGCACATGCTGATTCACCACATTGGAGGAAGAATTCCCGGGTGTCCTTTCAGCTACCTGTGAAGTATTACAATACATGCCGTCGATTAAAATCGATACAATTTTAAGAAGGGCGGAGACATTATGGTGGTTCTCTTCATAAGAGGAGGGAGGTAGTTTTATAAAACCATGTGCTACTCCCAGACACGTACTCCCTCCATTCTAAAATATAAGAGCATTTTGTTAAAAAGTTAAATATCAAAATACATATTTATCTGTTTGAGCCAAAAATCGGTACAAGTCTATTTTTATGGATTATTCATATGGATTTTAATTATATTTATTTTAGACATTATTTAACAGATTTTTTAAAGAAAAGTTATAAATATAAGAGCAAATAAGTAATAAATTGATAGTGAGATGATTTGATTAGTTTTGAGTAATTTTATAAAGATTTGTGGGAAAGGGAATGTAGAGGAAGGGGCATGTTCAAAAATAATCAAATTCCAATTAAACATGTGTTCTACAACTCATTTTGCACTTATATTTTGGAACAAAATAAAAATTCATTTTGGTCTTATATTTAAAACCAGATGGAGTATTTGATATGATTAACAAAATCATGGAAAGGGGACCGAATCAACAAAAAAAATTAAAAAAAATAAAGAAAACCACACAGGAATACTCGGATAAAGGGTAGGAATTAGGGATTAACCACCAACTCCTTACCTCTAAAACAGGAACGGTGAGGCATGCCAAAAGACACCTGTGTAATGTAACACGACATGGAGCCAGCTCCCTCCACCTTTCCCTGTTTTTGCTGTCAAATAAGGGAGTGGTTTATCTGGAAAATCACTAACCCTCATCGGGCCCGCATACCCTTTTATCCAAGCATCACCTATGTTTTCGAACAAAGAAATCAAATCAATTGTGGACAGCATTATCACCATTGCGCACCTCAGAAGTGTTTTCCTTAGTCAACCCAGCATTCAGTAGTTGATTTGAATCAGGATTGATCGTGTCCCACAGAAATCCTCTTTCATTTCCAGGAGAAAGTTTATCAAAATCTCCACCCACGGCTTTAGAACGAGAGCCAACATATGAAATGTACTTATCTGTAGCAACACACCACATACAAAAAACCATTTTAACCTCAAAAAATGAAAATTATCAAAAAGATGAGAGAAACAGTATTATGTGGTCAATGAGTTTTGCTTATTTAAAAATATGTAGTCATGAAGTCCTTTTGCACATATGACGACTGTGTCCCTTTCATCCAATCCTTTAATTAGTCCATGATATAGCAAACACAACATAAGATTACTTTGAGTTACCCTAATGTAATCCGCTTTAAAACAAACAAGGGATTATCTTTTGTAAAGGACTAAATAATCCCAGGATTAATAGTGCAGGGTCCCCTCAAGATAATCCTTCCAAACAAACATAGTCCTAAATTTATTTATCATCATTGTGGACTTTGTGCCAAAATATTACCAGTCACCTTAAATTCAAAGGCAAACAAAGAACTGAAACCAAACATAACCCTTTTATAACAAGAAACCAATGTGGAGAACATGCAATGGATAATAAGCTTACCAGCCAAGCTTCGCAGTGCATTCTCGGCAGCCAGTTGCTGAGCATCCCTCCTAGTCTTAGCCATTCCAACACCAATTTTCTCACCAGAAAAAAAGACCTACAATAATGTGAGTCAGCTTATATAGAGTTCAAGGTCTAACCTAACAGAATGTCTCTTTCTACTTTTTTACTAAATTTGTTTGTGAAGTGTCTTAACCAACAACTTGACAGGCCACAATTTGCATGATGAAACAACAAATCATCAAAAAAATCATGTCAGGCACTTTAAAGAAACCATAATTACTGTCTAATATACTGTTTGCATGTTTTCAATTACAAAAAAGTAGGATGTGAATCTTGCAGGATATAAACTGAGATGGTAGATTATTTATGTATCAAAATTAAGAGGATGCATATATTTGTAGTACACAAATATATTAAAAAATATTAGAATTGAACAGAAACGTTTTCCACTAACCTCAACAGAAAACTGTAGAGTCTCGCTGGTGCTTACAACAGACCTGAATTCGACCTACATTTTAAGCGAACACATACAATTAAAAAAAAAAAAGTTAAAAAGAAATTCAAACCTCTGCTCGAAATTGAAAAGCCATCCCCTAGCATTATTGCATACCTTTGTGTTGCATCTCTGTCCAATTTCTTGCAGCACTCCAATGTATAAAGAAGGCGAGGACACCAAGCTCACTGTTCCACCTTCCGTTTTAACTTCTCTGCTATTCGAGAATGACTGATTCCCAGTATCTATCAAAAAGTCAAAAGGACAAGAAACAGAAAAAATAATTAAATATAAATATAAAAATCCATTACAGAAATGTAGAGCAATACTTGTAGAGCAATTATTGGTAAGCACCTGCTGGCTGAGTGGTTGGTGGAAAACTCTGTTTCTGTAATTCATTAACTGCCTGCAAATAGATCAACTAAACTAGGTAAAAGTTTAGTTCACAGGTAAAAAATGAACTCAAAGGAAATTATTTCAAACAAACCTCTTCACTCTTTATTTCCATCATGTGTGATGGAAAACCCATAGGAACAGAGCGCACTGTGCTATGACCAAGTGGATTCTGACGAGCACGCTGTCTATCAGCTCCTGAAGGTTGATTACTAAAACGCCCCTTATTAATGTCTTCTTCCACCAACCAGCCTCCTTGTGGCTGCATCATGGGTATAGGTAGCAATTGCCCAGGCAATCTAGACAACAAAGGAGGCTCTTGCCCAGGCAATCGAGACAAAAGAGGCGGCTCTCCAGAACCTCGGTACCGTGAATCTTGGCTGTGGTTCATCGTGAGCATTCTTCTCTTTGCCTCCGGGTCAGATTCGGAAAAGTTAATATCTCGCCAAAAAGGAGCTCCAAGCAATCCGGGTTCTAAATACAATTTGACAAGCAAAAAATATTATGACAGACACATTAAATATGTATACGTCCCATGCTAAACAACATAATTTGACTTCCATGGTCAAATTAACCATTTTTAGAATCAATAAATCATGCACTTTCTCTAAAATATTGGTATAGAGATCATAAACATATGAAATTAACTGTTAACCCCAAGTTTCTTAATTTCATAAATCTCGATAGAAAAGCTTAATTATTAATTCAAAAAATATTAATTTTGACCATGAAAGTCAAACTAGGACACTTTATATCGGACGGAGGGAGTATAAAACAAGGTGCTTACTCTCTGGAGGTCTCAAAGATGCTGAACCAAGACTATTGGAAGCGGTTGCAATAGGTTGCAGTGGGATGTCATATCTCGGTTCAGGATTATTAGTCATGGGATGCCTAGCTGAATTTATATTAGCCTTCTCGTCCTAAATCAAAAACAATATATATAAATATATACACAAACATACACACACACTCAATTCATCATTAAACATAGGATCGACTAAAGATATCACAATATCACATATCTATTTTCAGTTAACATAAATCAACATGTTGGAATCCTGCTAAAATTTTGTACTTATGAAACCTACCAATGGGTTCAATTTCTGTGCAACTTCCGGACCATTCAGTCCCTCGGGCATGGGAGCATTTGTATTGTTATACGGGACAAAGCTAGCATCCTGACAGTAAAGATCAAACACAGATTTAAGTGCCAACATCCACCAGCAGATTGCAAGTCTAATAATTTAAATTCACATACCTCTGACATCAAGTAATTGCTCACATCAGGGGCTGAAGGTAAACTACCAACCTCGTCTTCATAGAATATTCCGGAGATTCTTTGTAATAAATTCTCATCAAATTCTCTGGAAACCACATGATACATATGATTATTCCGAAAATATATATATATATATATAAAGCATTAGTAAATTTTATTGACGCACTTACTTGAAGAAACCACCTCTAACATTGCATGCAACATTCCTTGCCACACATAGAACTGGAACAGCATTTGCAGTCTACCCAATATAACAGCAACTTCATTAACAGCACTATTGCTAAAAGCAAAAACTATTGTAAATGAAAAGAAAAATTAAAAAATAATACCTCTGCCTGAGGAGCATAATAAGGAGTAAATGCAGGAACTACATGAACTCGTGGTTGATCCTTGTCCTCCCAGACCTTCATGCGGTCATCAATGACCATTGCCATTTTGGGATGGCAATTTCCATTTTGGAATACATTGAGCAAAGACTTCCTAGACCCTATTGAATTGGAGAAAAATTAGAAACCTTAGATGAACAATTAGGTGGAAGAATTAAATGAAAGAAAAATAAGTGGATAGGGGAAAAGGAAAAAAAAAGCAACTATATCAGCAGCAATCATATATGCAGATTTAAACCTCTTCCACAATTGCGCTAAACAATCAATTCCACTGTGCTGAATATATAACAAAAAATTGCATATTACTCCCTCCATCCATGAACCAAGGGCACAAGTCCAACAAAATTTTGACCACTAAAAATGATTTGAGCACGTATATCAATAATAATGATATTTAGATCTGGAAATTCCCCCCCAACCCTGATGCAAACCAACAGCACCACTCCCCTGGCGACCCTCAGAAAACCTGTCATTCCGGACCTTGTAGGGTTAGGGCAGGGTATCGGATTTACCAAATTTCCCAAACCCTCCACAATTATATATTATATTAGCCCAATATCCTTATATATACTTAATCTATGTATTGTACCTTAATATTATTTGTAAGTAAATTATTAATAACTTACTCAGAAGTCAGACCAAACTTGTCATTTATGATTATTACTATGTATAATACTATAATATTATTTTTCATTTTAGCATGTCAATTTTCTTGCAATTTTTCCAACACCGACATTATAGGATTAGGGTGGGGGGGGCGTTCCCCTGACCATTACTTGCCCCATCCATATTCAAAGAAAGAAGATTCTATGGGACCCACTCAAACCATACAAGCAAAATGTTGGTCCTTTATTATCATTCTTAACCAGAGTGAAAATAGTACTTAAATCATTCTGTGGACGGAGGGAATACGTTTCAGAAAAAGTATATACGTAAATAGGTAGATATGGATGCACATAAACTTGAAATATATCTTGTGAACTTATAATATAGACCATTTAAGTAGAGCTATAATTTTAGTTCTAACGGCTATAAAAGAAACAGCAGCCAGAATATCGAATCACAATTTGATAGGGTGCATGCCTGAATTAACACATACAACACGGTCCGATAGTTGATTTGAACCAATCAGGTGTGCCCCTGGGTCTAGCAACCTCCACATCTCTAATGCATAATCTCTTTCAGCCATGGTACAAACATAAACTTCAAACCTTTTACGCCCTTTTGCAATTAGGTAACTTCTCAAGTCCTCCCAAGCAGGCCGTAACCTAACAAGCACACTAGTATCACGTACCTGCAATAGGTAAACAAACAATAATTAGGAAATATAGAAGATCTCGAATCCTGAAAATGGCACTAAACACTAAAGTGGAACAATCGTCAAAAGCATGATACTGACACCAAGACAGCCCATTAATAAAGCAAAAATGTTTTATGATCAGTGAAAGAGTGAAAAAAAAATGCCTGAATGCATACTAAATCAAAATAACGGAGAAGGTCTACTTAAATGATATTCTAACCTCTGGAGTAATGTGACTTAGGACTATGTTCTTTTCTGGCAATCTTATAATAGGACAAACAACATGATCCTGATTTGCAGGTATATTCTGAACAATGTTATAAAAGAAAAATATTTAGTACAAATGAAGAATGGCACAAATTCCAGGGCATGTACATTTTGGGGATATAATGGTTTTAAAAGTGTGATGTAAGCCAATTATATCCCTGACAAAGTGTGATGTAAGACTTATCCCAAAGAAAAAAAAAATGTGACATAAGCAAAGGGCATATTCATAAAACAGTTTCTACTTGACTATTGTTAATTGTCATACCCTACGTCACTGATTAAATTTCTATGTTTAGTAAACCTGTGGCCTACATGTTTACTTTGGTATAATTTTGTCATAGGACTTCCACTTGCATAAGAACATAATCAAACTTTGCATAGTCTATACAAAAGTTAAATAGGGCCTAGTGTACCACAGGGAGATTAATCACTGGCATTAAACTAATGAGCTACAATGGTGCAAACCAGCCACAACTTAAATTACCTCAATATGAAGTGCATTACTTATTAGGTTAGACAAGCATTACTGTTATAGGAAGATATTAATGACTCCCTATGTACAACCACATTATCACTTCCCACAAACCAATGAATTACGAAGCCGACATATGAATAAAAATTGAAAATGGTTGATTGCCTATTTAACCACAATAGAGGCAAAAATATCTATTTAAACAATAGTCTCACCTCCGGATTAATGCGAGTTAAGACTATGTTCTTTTCTGGCAATCTTATAACAGGACGAACAACATGGTCCTGACCCTCTGATACCTTGGAAACCTCCTCTCCTTGAACTTTATATACCTTGCCATTATCAACAAATGAATCAGTATCCGTGTACTGCTTCAAAAATGCCCGATCTTCTGCATACCGTTTCATCTCAGCAGACATTCCCAAAATTCGAACTGGGTCAGTTTCTCTAGCAATCCAGCTTCGTAAAGTCTCGATTCTATCCTCAAACGACTTCATTGTGTTGGCAACAATGAGTGTCTCGTCAAGATCAAATACAATGGAGAGACACCTCATGTTCAACATCCCTAGACAAGCATTGTACAAACCCCCAGGAACCGAATAGCACCAAAAACATGGGTAATTCTTTTTTTTACTCAACATTGCCACCAAATGTATCTCTTCCTCTCCCAGCAATACAACAGCAGTCTATAAAACCAAACACAACTCATCACGACATAACTTTAAAACAAATAATCCTTACATTCCAAATCTAAAGATAATTACTCCTTTTTAGTCTGTTACAGATTTAGATATACATCTATTATTTTAGACTATAAAGCAATATGAAATTCCATATATGTCATTACAATATCCTTAGTAGATTGAGTACTATTATAAAATTCCTAATACATTTCTAATCAGATGTCAACGGATTGTTTTATAAAAACAAAATTTTCCCTTAAAAGTCGTTGCATAAATGTATATCTAATTCTGGATCGTACAAAAATTGCTCATGAATTAATTATGTAAAGTAAATAACCTTGAGTTCATGATAGCAGGAAGAGTGGAGACTGATCAACGGAGACTGTTCCACCGGCGAGGACGGTTCGAGCTTGCACCAGACCGAAAACGGAGAGATAGACTGGAGGACTGAGATCGGCGGGCACCGCTCACTGCGCGGAGATAAGTGGTGAATCCGAATCTCATTGTTTGGGAATTTGAAATTCTGGTCCTTAATTGGAACAGTATTCAGTTCTCCCAAACAAGAGGCTCCGTCGTACACCACTGATTTAAACCCTAATCGACTCATAAATCAGATCAATTAAATTGAAGAATTTTTGAGCAATTTGGGAAATGTTGGTGAAAATTTTAACAGAATTTCTTTGTGAAGCACTCTGTTTCTCTTGTGGTGAGGTTTGAAACAATGGAGGGGTGGGTTATATATAGGGTTTGCTATTGGTGGTATTTACGGAAAGCACGTGCTTAGTTTGTCGCTATTTGTGTCCGGGCCTTTTGGCTGATTGCCAGATTGTGTATGAAGAGAGGCTCATGAAATGAGTGAGGTTGGATCATATCATAATCTGCTACAGCCGGTGGTTGATAAGAATTGTGGGACATCAGATTATTTGACTTCCTCTAATTCCATTGTTTTTTAACAGAGTAATGTTATTTGTTGTCACTAATATGTTATAATTTTTTGTTTATCACTTGCATAATAATACAGTAGATAATTGAGTATAAATTAATAAGTAAGATCTAACAATTAATAAAGACACACACACACACACACACACACACACACACACACATATTTATATATACCTTCTGATTTAATGTCAAAATTAATGATATAATTTGTCACTTGCATAATAAAATAATACATGATCAGAGAAAAATTAATAAATTATAATTGAATCGTATGTGATATTTTATTAATTATTAGACCATCTTTATTAACTCCTACCCAATTATATAAGAAGTATTATCGTACAAGTGACATATACAGTGACCACCTTATTCATCGTGTAAAAAGAACTGAGGATAAAAAATACAGATCATGTTACAGACTCAGAGTTTTCTACCTAGAAAAAGAACCCGTACGGAGCTAAAAAAGATTGGTTTACCGAATATGCCTCATCTAGGAAGCATATGCGTCACTGTGTGCAAACTATCAACCTGGGCTGACGTTACGAACGTATTTTCCGACTGCTTCCCTTTAATTTCCTGGAACGACGATTTCTCCTGCAAGCTGCCTCCCCCCGATCGTCGAGAGGTATGAGGCTTATATACACCGGGCTCTGTTAATAACTTGTCGTTAATGTGAACCTCTTTGGAAAGCATTTCCACTACTTGTTTCATGGCGGGCCTTCGGCTAGAAGCTGCTTGAGTGCAAAAAAGAGCAACCTTAATAAAACGCGTTATTTCACCCACGGGATATTCTGTTAATTCAGGGTCGACTATGTCCAGAAGCCTGTCTTCCTCTTTAAGCTGCCATGCCTACAATATGATCATATATGAGTCCACATATTAGAGTCAGAACTCTGTCTTTTTTCATCTCATAAATAACCCCTCTGTTTCAAAATATAACAGCGTTTTGACTTTTGAAAAGTTACTTCTAACATTTTCAAATTTAAAATTATATCAATTTATTTGATTGTAATTAATACAATTGTGAAAATTTTGAACTATTTGAAAAACACTATTAGCCATAAAACAATTTTTTGAGAACTCAAAAGGAATTCATGTTAATTTGAATTTGCAAATGTTCAAAGTTGACACGTCATACGTCAATAATGCTCTTATATTTACATCGGAGGTAGTACTTATCAATCAATCTAAAGAACGTACAAATTTGCAGCATGGTTAAGTATGATAGTTAAGTTCAAAAAATCTACCCATTCCAAAAGAACCAAGAGATCTTCTCCAAATGCTGCCAAACTACTGCTTTTGCCACTAATAATTTCAAGCATAAGCACCCCAAAACTGTAAACATCCGCCTTCTTTGTAAGTTGTCCTAACAAGGCATATTCAGGTGCCAAGTATCCACTGAAGAAGCAACAAAAACAAGGAAAAATGAACAGTACGTAGAAGGATATAGAAAAATAAATAATAAAACCAATATATATTTTTTAAAATAAATAAAAGAATTGATATAGATGGAAATAAATAAAATAAAATAAAATAAAATAAAACACAACAACATATAGAAACAACATTAACATATTTTATATCAAAAGCTAAAATAATAACGTTTTTGTTAACTGAAAGAGAAAATTTTCATGGTGTATCACTCATAATACTACAGCTAGTAAAAGTTACAGATAACAAGCCAACAAAAGGAATGCATAAATTTAAAGAATATTAATGTGCAAATTGTTACTTGTCACCATCACTGATCCCTTTAAGCAAGCAATAAAAAGAAAACCTTAAAAGTAAACAAGTAACAACTCACTTTAAATGAAAAAAAAAAAGCAAAAAAAATCAGAAAACAAGCACATAATACAATCGTTATCGAACAATGTCAAGCTATGTCCATTTAGCATGCCCCTAAGATGGATCTATGGACAATAAAGGAAGCTCGATCGTTGATACTCCCTTTGTTCCAAATGATAAGAGTACTCATCTTTGTAAATTACAAAGACAAATGCTCCTATGATTTGCGACATAGGTAGTCTGTCTGTAGGTAGTCTGTCTGTTTGTGGTGTTAGAGAGAAAGAGAATTAGATCATATCCTCTACGCTTCTTCACAAGAAATAATAATAGTTCATGTAGTTCCACAAAATAAAATGCACAAGGAAGAAAAACATAATGGAGTAATGCTTACACTGTTCCTGCCACTCGAGTACTAACATGAGTGACATTGTCCGGAAAAAGTTTTGCCAGCCCAAAATCTCCTATTTTAGGGTGAAAATTTTCATCAAGAAGTATATTGCTGGCCTTTATATCTCGGTGAACAATGGGTGGTATTGCTTCTTCATGAAGAAATGCAAGACCAGAAGCTGTACCCAAACAAATAGAAGTCCTCTTGGGCCAATCCAGGTGAACATGTTTACCTTTTGAGCCTGAAATGTAAAACTTTAGGCATTAGTTAATCTCTATTGCTCAGATGATTTTCAGCATGATTTATGCTACGGAATTCTGACTATACCAAGTAAAACGCTAGCAAGACTGTTGTTCTCCAGATATTCATACAATAAAATTCGATTTTTGTCCTCAACACAGCATCCGATAAGTTGAACGAGGTTTGGATGTCTGATAGTTGATATCATATTAATCTCCGTCAAGAACTCACTGGTCCCTTGTCTTGATTCAGCAGAAAGAGACTTGATAGCAGTACGAGTGCCGTCTCTCAAAACACCCTGCAAATTAGTGTAGTGTAGCTCAGCAAGGAAATGACCCGAAAATAAAAGATAAAAGGATAATATTTCTCCCCTCCCTCTATCTATGTTGTATCCCAAAAAATGATAAGGAGAGTGTAGTTGTCATCAAGCTTACCCTATAGACAACTCCATAACCAC
The DNA here is from genome assembly GCA_032359685.1 of Pittosporum tobira. NCBI lineage: Eukaryota > Viridiplantae > Streptophyta > Magnoliopsida > Apiales > Pittosporaceae > Pittosporum > Pittosporum tobira. The sequence goes on along the minus strand of JAUMHB010029979.1, from coordinate 3,375 downwards.
CTCGGCCTATTTTGTTTGATGGATGAAAATGACCTGTTGCTGATCTCAACGAATTATAGGTAAATAGCTTCACATTGTTGGTAGCAACCTCTAACCATGCATAAAACCAAGAAACAAACAACACGAAAGAATGTATGACTTGGTGAGATAACAACAAAACAAGAGAAACTACTACAAAATATCAAGTTGGACTCACAGTATGCAACTATGTAATACATACACCTTCCCAATGCTAAAGGTTAAAGCCACGTTATTAAAAAAGCAAGGGACTGAATTAGCTTTCTATCAAATGACAAAGCACTCATCTTAAAGGGCTAATTACAGTGCAAAAATAAAAGCAATGAATCTAATTAATACAAATTGGTCATTTTGGAAATGCCCTGAAAAGATTTTTGAGATTATAGAAGAACCAATGCAAAAATGGGTAAAGTTGTATCTGATAGGTAGTGAAGTGTAAAAATGGGCAAATTAACAACAACTTTGTACCAAATAGATGGAATTCTGAATTTCAATTGACAAACAGCTTTTCTAGTAACACGCGTTAAAGTTATGAAGTAAAGAAACGCAAGCAGCAAATATTCTTGAGATATATACATATATGCTGCATAAGTCCCAAAAAGGAACCCCTTTAGCTCTTTCTTTAACATGTTAATATTTGCCAACTCCACAGTATGGACATAATTCCTGATGTTAGTATTTTCAATCACAAATTCCAGTCTTGAAATTCAATATCAGAACAAATATAGTGTGCCGTCAGTAAACCTCTTTAAGAAATCCAAAAAAAAAGAAAAAAGGGTCTCTCTTGAACCTATTTAATGGCCATACCTTCTGCTTGGCCTCCAGTCTTGGTTTTACAAGAATCAAATGCACCAAAACAACTGAAACCCATAGCTTGGTATACCCTCATTTGAAGAACCCACCAGCAAAGACGGTCTTTTCGCTCTAATCACATCTCATCTTCAATACCCAAGCTAAAACATTCAATCACACAGATATATAAATACATAACAACTTAGTAACTACTCCGTGTAATACAAAAATCGAGCAATTATAATGAAAACGCACAATCCAAACCTTAAATCAGAGTGCTTTGTCCAATCTGAAGCGAGTTGACAATGTCCCCACCAAACTTTCTTGAAAAGTGAAAATTAAAACAAGAATGACTATGAATAGAAATGGGAAAGGCCCATTATTATGGTAGGTATATACAGTACATGTGTAAATGTATTCTTGTACTTGTTGGAGTAAAATATTAAAATGTGAAAATTAATTGCTACTGCTGATGTTGAGGAAGGTGATAATGAGGATTGAGGGCGGCCAAATTTGGGTTTGGTTGGATTCGATGCTAATCATTCAAATTGATTATAATTTATTTTTAAAAATTAATTATTTTAAAATTAAATTCATTATTAATTTTAAAAAATTATAAATTAAATATAATAATATTATTAATTTACTTTTAAAAATTAAAAATAATTTATTTTAAAATAAATTTTATCAAACAAACCAAAAAATAAGAGAACGGGAGGACTAAAAGAAGTGACTGATCACGACATGGTGATTACTTTATTGTTTCTTGCTTCCGTGAATTTGGACAGTTCGAAGCTTTTTCACACTTCAATGAGACTTCTTTTGAAGATAAAGTATGCTCTTTCCTTATTTCACGTGTACTGCTAAGGAGAAAAAAACACAGTATTGTTTCTTGTTTAATTTAATCTCTTCACTCTACAGCTGGATTAAATTATTATTATTATTTTTTTTTTTTTTAATTTGATAACTTAAAATTATGAGTTAATTATGTAAGTGTTTCTCTAAGTATGAAATTTGTGCTAAATTCTATTCTCAAGTTTAAAAATTAGTAAAAATGATCTCAAAATATATTTGTGTTAACACAATAGACCTTACGGTTAATTTTTGAATGGAAAACATCCATTTATAATAAATATATTACATTATATATATTTTATCATATTTTATCCTTTTAAATGCCCAAAAAAATTATAATAAATCTAAAAGCAATTTAAATTTTATATAATATAATTAAAATTTCCCAAAAAGAATCAAACCTTCATGTTGATTTAAAAAGGCCAAAAAAAAAAGTAAGAAAAAAATATTTTTAACTTATTAAAAGTTTGCTTATAATTAAATTTAAAAAGCAACCAAAACTTAAATAAAAATGTCTAATAAATTATTACTACAAATTTGGTAAAATGAAAAATTTACTAGACAAATAAAATACATAAAAACGCTTTATTTGTAAATCAATCAAAATTTCATAAACTTCAATTTTAAAAATATTCCTTCTGTAAAAAATTATCAAAATTTCAAATTTTATTATATTTTTATATGATTTACTTTTTTTTTTCTTTTCTAGAGAAATTTGCATTTACCAAAATTTGTAGCAATAATTAATTAGGTATATTTTATTAAAAGTTTCGGTTGTTCTTTTTTTATTTGAAATATTATAAGAAAAGTTTTAATTAGTTTAGAATACTAGTGTTTCTTAATTTTAATTTTTTTGATATTTATCTCTGTTTTTTTTTTTTTTTTTTTTTTTTGTAATCAAACTATCAAAATATGGTCAGATATATAAAGTACACTACATTAATTATAAATGAATATTTTCCATCAAAAAAACTAACTGCAATGTCTAGTTTGTTAATGAAAATATACTTTGGAATTACTTTTGCTAGTTTTTAAATTTAGGGGTGGAATTTGACATAAGTCTCATACTTTGAGAGTCACTTATGCAAGTAACCCTAAAATTAATAATAAAATTTATAGTAAAAAAATTAATTTTATATTCTATTCGGACAATCGTTACGTTTAATTGTAATTCATAATTCTCGTCAATTTAATTTTATATTCTAGTCAGACAAACCGTTTACGTTTAATTGATATTATAGTTGGGCAATTGTGTTTTTTATATTTAAAAAAAAAAAAAGGTTCATGTGAATTGCCAATTTTACCCGCATTAAGCACAAAATTCGTGAAGTTGGCCAACCACGGTATAGAATTGATATAAATTGCAATTATACAATATTAATGAAGATTTTAAAGCACTTTTCTTTTAGTAACATTAAATAAAGTATTAAAAACGCTAAAACTGTGTCTCAAATTGGAGGAACAGAATCGTCATTTGGTCTAGTTCTTTTCAATCAGGAACATTCTAGAATATTTATGAAAACACATACACACACTGTGACACTCCCAAATTTGGGCATCCACACCCCGACTTGTTTTGTCAATTTATTATTAAATCCATGTCTTACAAATACACAAGTCATAAGTGATATAACTGAAAATACAAATAATTATTATACAGCTCTCTCTACACATCTTATTCTTCTAGCAAATAGCACGCAGCGGAACAAC
>JAUMHB010029958.1:1839-12686 GCA_032359685.1 Pittosporum tobira | reverse complement strand
ATAAAGTAGTACAAAACACTAGAGACTTGGGAGGAATCATCGTTTCTCAATCCAATTCTTCAAAGAATACAGGCTTCCATGCCACTTACTGCACGGAGAAAGAAAATAAAGAAATAGCACTTCCTAATTAAGCGCGTGGTCAATATGAGTTTCGTTTTGTCATTATTTATTTTAAACGAGAGTATCTGGACATCATAAACCATCCAACTAATCCCTACCTCTCACACCCCCACAACCACAAAAGAATCATGCATTGGATACCGATCAACTAATGAAATTCTTTAGTGAACTTGAAAGAAAATAATTAGCATGTAAAGGACTAACCTCTGCATCTTCACCTGCACCAGATTTTCCAGAGATCTCCATCTTTTGGTCTTCTACATAGGTAAACGAACTATGAGTTAATAACAGGGGGGAAACAAAAAATAAATAATGAGAAATGCATGTCTGATAAATTTACCGAAAACGCACAAACTGATGATACAGCAAAAATTCTCACAGACTATCCCAAGCAGAAGTAATTGATGTTACTTTGAAGTAGTAGAAGTTAGGGTAACCCACCCATAATACTTCTACGAAATGAGCTCTTGTGGAACCAATTTGGGTGTAGAGGCAAAACACACATGTTGGGCTACAATTTAGTATTCTGACCTGAGACATTGGGTTATCAGACATTGGATATTAAAGGCATATAGTGTAGGTAATAAAGGAACAAAAGACGACCTAAACTCCTTCCATAGCGTACTGTGCTATCAAATCAATCCAGAATTTTCAGTTGTAATAAAAGCCAACTTACTCGGGTCAGCAATTCAGTTTAACCAACCTGAGGTTATCAATTTAGAATGCACATAACATAATGTGCAGAATATAGAAGTGAGTAATTCTCCTTCTACCCTCAAATAAAAGCCTATTGACTTTTGACTCAAAATTTATTTACCCATGCTAAGGTTTTGTCACTCAGAAACCCATCTCTAGAAGAACGCAAAATGACCTTGCTAAGATCTAGTTAAGCTTAGAGGATTGCATTTAATTGAATCAATAGGTTCGAAGAGATCCCCAGTTTAATTAACAAAAGGCAGGGTTAGGATTGGGCATAGATATTCAAAGCATCCAACCGGAAGCAAATCTTAGTGTTAACTGTTAACCAATAGATTTGAGGAACATAATCCACCAGACCCATTCTTGTTCTTGGAAGGGATGTGAACTTGCCATATTTAACAGTTAGAAGTTATGCTACAGAATATTAGATCATCCTTTAACAGATGTACTTACAACTTACCATTTTATGATAAATGGTCCTATACCCATATTCCAATGGAAAAGAAGGTCAAATTATACAACTTGTTTCACGCAAAAAGCAAAGATGCGAAGCATCATGTGTTCAGACATAGCTTCCCACAGTTGTGAATCGTATGGAACCAGTACAAAAGGACAAAAATTATACATACAAATATTACATGGACAAACACAAGCTACAAAACAACATCACACAGATATTTATAAGAGATTACCTCCATCTTCAGGCATGTCAGAAGTCCACAAAGTGAGGTTGTCCCTCAAAAGCTGCATAATTAAAGTGCTGTCTTTATAAGATTCTTCACTCAGGGAATCCAACTCAGAAATAGCCTCATCAAAAGCTTGTTTTGCAAGGTGGCAGGCTCTAAAATGCAAAGAGAATGCACACTTGGTTAGTAAAAGAAATTGGGATGTTTAAAGTCAACTCTAATACATCCATATAAATTGGCTTACAATCTGAAAATACCTTTCAGGAGAGTTCAGAATCTCATAATAGAAGACGGAGAAGTTCAAAGCCAAACCCAGTCGGATAGGGTGGGTGGGAGATAAATCAGTTTCTGCACTAGTGGAAGCCAACTGCACAAATATTACATAATCTAAAAGGTCAGAACATAGGCATAGGTAATTGGAGTACCCAAAGGTATTCTATTTTTTTCCAAACTTCAAAAACAAGAAAAAGGATGCATTTGCTTTCAAATTCATGAAATAGACTTTTACTCCAAAATTCCAACGTTAGAACGTTTACTTCTTGCATAAACATGGGGACAACTTTCAGAACAATCAATGTCACAAGGCCCCTCACTAATATCAAATAGAGCAAAGGCTGCATTTTATTAATTCTCCCAGGTACGGTGCTGTTTTGTTAGTTATCTATGTTATCTATTATAGAGGAGGAAAGGGCTTAAGTTAAATAACTACCTTTTGGTGAAGCCCCATGTCCCCTATTTTCAGTTGTCCATTAAATTGTTAGTTTTAATTTTACTATAGTTACCAATTACAATTTACAAGTTAATAGGAGAGTTTAAATATTTCTATTTTCTTTTCCAATTACACACAGAAGTTGCCAAAAAAATTTAAAAAATAAAAGTAAAGAAAAGAAAAACTTCAGTGCACACACACAAGTAATCTGAGCCAAGAGGATTAGTAGTAATAACGTACAAGTACTCAAAGAGACTCATCCGATACACCCAAAGCCAAAAGTCACCAACCAAAAGGTATATCAGCCACCTTGACAACATAGTTACTTAATAATTAACCAAGCAGCTATGAAGTTTCGTCAAGTAAGAAGCAGCAAATGCTTACCAGATCCAAATACTTTAACGATGCAGCATATTGCTCAACTTGAATTGAGTAGCTAAATGCTACCTCATGACAAATAGTAAAAACACAAAATAAAAAGATACTCTATTCACCTGATAGGCCTTGAGGGACTGTTCAGCAGACTCTTTTCTGTCATTACCAGTCTTGAACTCTGCAAGATACCTATAATAATCTCCTTTCCTGCAACCAATAAAACATCCGAAACACCAATACCACTTTAGAGACATTAAACATAACTACTTATCCGTAATAATAGAAACAAAACTTGAAACTGAATTTAAACTACTCCCAATAGCTATATATCCACCCACATTTTGTAGTAAAAAACAGTGGACTCTCCAGCAGTGCACGAAGGAATGAGATGCTCATCTATTACAGTCATAATATCTGCACAAATGCTCGAAAGCTCTGATTCCACTTTCTGCCTGTACTCCTTGATCCATTTCACATTCACTTCATTCCCTTTCGATTCCTCCTTCTGCTCAATTGACGACAATATCCTCCACGATGCCCTACGGGATCCCACCACGTTTTTGTACCCCACAGACAGCAAATTCCTCTCCTCAATAGTCAATTCCACATCTAGCTTCGCTAATTTCTTCATTGCTTCCACCATTTCTGCACATAACAAACACAGACTAATAATGTCATTGGAAGGGTAGGTACTGTGAAAATGTTGCTTTCTTACATACAGTAATTATCATGTGTGTATCAGTGCATATGTAATAACCCTCCCTTCCAAAATTAAAAATGCACTATGACTCAAGTCGATTTGAAAATTCATTTTAAAATTGACATGAATTCATTAACCGTTGAAAGCAACAAGTATGATAATTAAGTAATACCTGCTAGTTTCCAATAGTTATAATTATACTAAAATCAAATAAATGCATATCAAATTTAAATTTTAGGATTTTAGAAATTGACTTAAAAAGTCGTCTATATCACTAATTTTGGAACATGGAAATGATAACCTATGAACAAATTACTCAGTAGCAGATATTGAATAATACTATTATTGTTCTGCTTGCTATCAAAGTTGTACCAAGTGTATTTATATATGTGAAAAAATTGTTGCCAGCGTGTTCTGAGCAAGTAAGGTGCATCACAATGTTGTTCTATTACATGATTAAAAAGTTGGAACTTTCTCAATCTAATTTGCACAAGCTCAAAATGTTATGCTAAATGAAAGAGTTGGGAGTAAATATTTCAGATCTAGAGAGGGAGAGGCTAACCGTCGTAGCGTTCAGCTTGCTCGGCGAGCTTGGCGGTGTAGACGAAGGTCTCGCGTTCTGTAGAGGAAGCCATAGCTGCTACTGACTGCTGTCTGCTGATCTCTCTGAGGAATAAGTAGTAGCAAGAGGAGAGAGAAATGGAAAAAGAAGGGCAAAAAGGTGAAGTTGAAGGAATGGTTGGCGGTGGTGTTACTGTTATGTATGTATGACGATATACATGTATTTATAGGCTGTACGTATGTACAACATTTTGTACGGATGTGGTTGTTGACCTGGCTTTGCCGGTTAAAGAACGTGTCGTGGGCCAGTGGACATTTCCAACGTCCAGCCGTGTTGAATAGCCAATCGTTAACTGCCACGTAGTAAATGTCTCTGTCTGCCTTTACTGGGTGATGAACCAAAAGTTTGATCCAGAATCTGAACCTTTCAATTTTTGAACTACTACTTCCACCCTTCTGGTCTAATTTTTAAACATCTATTTTAAATACGTATTAGTTAAGTGATTAGTAAATGATGGTTGCAAAATAATTATCATAATTAATTTCATGTATTTTATCATTTTATATTATAATAATTGAAAGAAGAAAAAAAAATATGCGAATAAAAAAATTGAAAACGCAGGAGTAATTTATTTTGGAAAATGGAATATTATGGAGCACTGATCTATTTATTGGTATTGGTACAGCTACAGGTTCAATTACAAGAGCAGTACACATCCTATATACTTAATAGTTGGTAGTACAAACGAAGAAGACGCCGTAAGGTTGATATGTAAAGATACTCAGTACAAGCGATAGATAAGTTAGTTAGTAATTCGGTACTTGTAGACTTTGGTATTCTCTTAAGCAGTTTGTTATATGCCAAAAACATTCTTCTGATCCCAAAGCCATGGGATAAAGAATGACCTGTACACGGGAGGCGAGAGCTCCCTTCCCTGTCCAGGTAAGCTAATGCCACAACAACCTGACAAACCAATTAACATGTTAATTGTGTGTCATATGCATTGTGTTTGCTCTCATTGTATGTGCGCGCTATCGCGCGCGTGTGAGAGAGAGAGAGAGATAAGGGTAAGTTAATCTCGTGTTGACAAATAATCAATTATTTTAATTCTTTGAATAAATAAAAAATGTATAAGTTCGTTATAAGTAACCCAATATCAAATACATATAATAATATTAATAAAAAAATATTTTTTCATACTTCTAAACATACCGTGCTTCACATATTCATGTGCACTAAAGAGTAATAGATTATGTAAACATTAAATAAAAAAAATTATGTTTGTGAGGTCTTCAATAATGTGCCGAATGTCTCTTTGGAGTATACTGATTTGATCAAAAGTAAAGTAATACTGTATCTTGTCAAGATTAATTTGAAAATGTCACCTTGAAAAATAATAAAATGAGACTTCTTAAAAACTCGTTGTTAAATGATCTTTGTGAAACTATCTCATTGTGATGCTGAATATTGAAATTATTTGAGTATATTTGAAGGTTTAATTATATTGGAATTGTGGTAATTTAAAAATTGACTGTTTTTTTTTTTATTAAACATAAATACATTTTTTGTAATTATTTAAGGATATTATGAATTATTTCTTTGTAATTATTTAAAGATATTATGAGTTATATCGTTAAAAACTATGTTGTTTTAGACTAGTCATTACAATTACACATTTATGGTTTTCTTACATGATAAGTGTCGCCGAGGCCGTCACGCTACCGTTGTTGTAACCTGACTAGAGTGATATTTTCTTAAGGATAAAATGGCGAAAGCTCATATTTGTCATTAAAAAAAATTATTAAACCGAAACAAGATAAAAGAAAAAGGAAAAAGAACTGGTCAATCTCTTTTGACTGAAACATTGTTGTTAGAAAGAAAGGAATTTATTTATTTCGTTCTTGCGGAAGTAACAGAGTTCATTGATAGTGCCACTAGTACACGGGCACAATACAGAAGAAAAACAGAGAGTTCTCAATGACAGGATTGCCCTTTCTTTTCCCCGCCAGGAGATGCATAACTTAGTAACTCAAATAACATAAGATATATTCCGGGATAAAACATATCCGATAAACATGAAAGGAGAAAAGACCAAAAGATACATAATGTTTAACCGGTGTTCTGCATTCCAGCAGCAATACCCTTCATGGTCAAGATGAGGGTATCCTCCAAACCAGGGGCGTACTCGCTTGTTGGGTTCAGGCTTACCAGTTCAGAAGCCGCTTTGTCCATGAAGTCTTTGGATATGTGGGGCCGCAATGTCACGTTATAGCTAGGGTCACGAATCCGTTTTAGTGTGTAAGCCTGGCAAACATTCAAGGTTGTGATGTAGGAGTCACGCAGCCGAAGTCTCTGCTTCAAGGTCGGGTCACCTTCAAGAATTTCCCTATGTCCAGCAATCTACCAGAAGAAAACTTGTTATAAGAAAAAAAAATAAAAATCACAACAATCAAACCAAAGATGTATTCAAAAGTTCCGTTCCACAAAGAGAGACCCTTTAGTGCTGTCCCACAATAGAACTTCCATTTTATTAATTGTAGTATAAAATGACAAAATGCCCTCAACTACTCCAAGTACACAATACAATCTCATTATCATGCCCAGCTAAACTAACTACTCATTATGTGTAAGAGTAAATACGAGGCAAAAAGTTTCTTTAATATTTGTAAAAAATTAAAATGACTCTTTTTCTGGCACATAGGTGGTCATAATTATTTCTTTCCTTTTCTCTTTCTGTTCTCCAATGACCATTGTAAAAAGTATGCCGGGGAAACTCACCTACGATAATCGAGAAACAAAAGTATATTAACAAATAATTTACCTTAAGGAGAAAGCTCTTTGTTTCCTCATAGTTAGACCTCAAATGTTCTCCGAATGACCATAAATCTTGTGAAACAAGGAGCTTGTCATTCAAAGCTGCAATACCAGGGTCTCCCTTGGCAAACACCATCTCAACTAAATCAATAGTGACCCTGAAAAAAGGCCATTTATTGTACATTTCCTGCAACATTTGGAAACTCTTGACGTCGTTCTGAATGATATACTTGAATGCTCCCCCAAAGCCAAGCCAAACTGGAAGATGAAACCTGGTTTGAGTCCACGCAAAGATCCAAGGGATAGCTCGGAGTGATTCAATGCCACCGCTTGGCTTTCTTTTTGATGGACGACTCCCAATATTCATCCGACCATACTCCAGCTCGGGTGTAGCCTACAATCATAAACAAAACTATGATATCAATTATATCGAATAAAAACATGATGCCAGAAAAATTGGGACAAAGTTAATAAAGGTTTCTTACAAGGCGGAAATACTCGACAAATCGGGGTTCCTGGAAAACTATTTTACGGTATTCCTCTGTAGCAACAACGGCCATTTCATCCATAAGTGCACGCCATTCGGGTTTTGGAGAGACTGGTGGATGCATCCCATGCTCAAGTGTAGCAGCAGTGAAACGCTGAAGTGTCCTAAAACACAAGTGCTCCTCCCCAAATGATTGTTCAATAACTTCACCCTGAACTGTAACCCGGAGGGACCCATGAATTGTTTCAGGAGGTTGAGACAATATAGCAAGATGGGTAGGGCCACCTCCTCTCCCAACTGTCCCACCTCGACCATGGAACATAGTTAGCTTCACTCCGTACTGCTTTGCAACTTTAATAAGCTCCTCCTGAGCCTTATATAGTTGCCACGCTGCAGAAAATCGCCCTGCATCTTTTCCAGAATCCGAGTACCCAATCATAACTTCTTGTTTCCCATTAATCCTATTTTTGTACCAATCAATCGAGAAAAGACGAGCAACAGCAGCTGGAGCAGCCTCCAGGTCAGCAAGTTTCTCAAAAAGCGGAACAACCCTTAATGGTTGTTTCACATGGCATTCACGTTGCAGAAGCTCCACAGCAAGGACATCCGATGGGGCTGTGGCCATAGATATGATATAGGCCCCAAAGCAGTCTGATGGGAGCTCTGAAATGACATGTAATGTATCCAAAACATCGGCAATTTCCTCGGTTTGCGGAAGATCAGGCCCAAAAAGTGGCCGCTTGCCACTGAGTTCAGATAAGAGCCATTCTTGCCGTTTTTCTTCGGACCATTCTCGATAGGAACCAATTTCCAAGTGTTTGGTAATGGCATCAAGGACGTCAGTGTGCCGATCTGATTCTTGCCTGATATCAAGTCTCACTAGTGACAGTCCAAAGGTGGAGACTTGCCTTAGGAAATCAAGAAGACTTCCATCAGCAATGGGACGGTCCCCACAAGCACACAGAGATCGGTAGCATAGTTCAAGAGGTTCCAAGAACTGCATACAAATTGAAAAAATTCAGCAAGCCATCCAATAATATAATTATTAACTTATTAAGAATTCATATAAATCAAAGCTAAAGAAGGTGAGAGCATTAGCTAGGAACTAGTAGTGTAGACGCTTTGTTTCTAAGTTGACTTTAGTCAAAATTTATAAGAAGAACACCAAAGAAATCAAGATACCTGGTCAATATTGGTGTAAGTCGACTCCTCTGGAACGTCAGATATGTCATGTGATAATAAATGACGAGAGCGCTCACGGGTATGATACAGCTTATCCCTCACATCGCCAAGAATCACTCGGTAAGGTTCACTTGAAGGAACCTGTTTCCAAAACTCTGAAACAGGAAAGTATTCAATGTATGATTTCGAGAAACTCAAACACTGCATAATTTACTTGGAACTCTACTTATTCTCTATGATAGAAGTAATAGGCAGAAAAGAAACCTTGAAATTACTACAACAGTTACCTATGTAGTGTTTCGCATCTCTCTTGGATGATCTGTGAAGTTCCTCTGCACGGGCACGAAGCTCATCAGTGCATCGCCACATAGACATCTGACAAATGAATATTCGGAGTTACAATAATGATGATAATAAGGTATAACATAGGACATGTAGAAATGATAAATCCACAAAAAAATTCAAGTATATGGGGCAGTTGCTATACCTCAAACATGAGGTCTTCTATCTGTGAAAAGTACAAGTTAGCAGCCATCATCCGGGCCAATAAGCAAACATCCCTTGTGACCTCGGGAGTGACCCTTGGATTACCTGCATTTCATTCCAAACACGTTCTCAAGACTTCTCATTGACTAAACCCAAATGTATCCAGTGAGATGCATTAGCAGATTCATTTTGGAAGAGAAATTTGTAATTGTTCGGCTCCATAAGGCATTGAGCATACTTAATCAAGTATAAAACGAAAATAACACATGCACCAGTTTACATGAAAAGGATAAATACCATCACGGTCACCGCCCATCCAGGAAGAAAACTGGATCAGAGGGGCATTGTAGGGAACACGTTCATTTATCCCTATGTTCTTCAAAGCTGTGTCAACACGTCGTAAAAATTTGGGAACACCCTTCCAGATTGTTTCATGGAAGTAGCTCATTCCAGCTCTCATTTCATCTTGTGGGGTTGGAGGAGTCCTCCTGATCTCATCTGTACGAAAAGCAGCTTGAATCTGCAGGGAAGAAAGAAAATCAGCAATGTTACAAAAACACAAGCTGAACAAAAATCTATTCAAATGTACACATTTCAAAACTGGGTTACTTATTTTATAATGCGAATTGAATGGTAAACCAAAGATGCACGTTTGTAGAGCACTAAAATAAATATAATGCATATCTAACAAGAAAAGTTAGAGCAAGCTAAGAAAATAGTGCAACAGATATCTAAATATATACAAGAGGAATTTCACCACAGGATAATAATATAATATCCAAAGCTTATATGATTTTTAGATGTCCTTTTCTCTGTTATTATGATTCACAAAGAAATTTTTTGACATCTCCATGTTAATATAATAAGTGGCAGTGAGTTGGAAGTTGTCACATAATTCTATAAATAAGAAAATAGTATGACTGCAGCTAAAACCAATAGATCAAAGAGTAATACTTACTTCCCTCTGTAAAGCCTCATCAAGCTCTTGCTTGTCATCAGGAGTAATGTCTTTGGCATATAACTGGGCTAAACAGTTCCTTATCCTGAAACAATAAAGAGATCAGTAAGAAAAGACCGAAAATAATTAGCGAAATATCTCATAATAAAACCATTCAAGTATAAACCTAATAATCGCTTCAGATTTATAAACACCATAGAACAACAACCAGAATAGTTTGAGGACAAACCTCCCATGCTTTTGAAGCAAAGATCTACGGACTGATTGAGTAGGATGTGCAGTAAAGACCAAATCAACAGTTTGATTTTTCAGGGCGTCAAAAACTTCTTCAGGAGACTTTTTCAGCTCATGCACAAGTTTCTTGAGAGTTTCTTCAATGTCCGACTCAGTTGTTGCTGAGTTCTCATCAGCAAAATCCCCCTTTTTCAACTTGATCCTTCGACGATATGCAATCTGAACCTCCTCAGCCAGATTGGCTAAATTAAGCATATGAGAGAATGCTTTTGCAATGACAATCGAGTCCCCTGGATCCAAACTTGTTAACACCTTTCCAAGCTCCTCAAGTTTCTTGGGGTCACGATTTCCTTCATACTCAGCGGAAAGCTCATAGCACTCTTGAACCTTTACAAATCAAACACCAGAACCAACTCAGACTGCATATTATAAGCAGTATATAAGTATCATAATTAGAAACAACTAATTCAAGTAAAATGGAAATTACTATCTGTACGGATTGTATTGTATAAATATATATTTTTGGCCCCATAATGAATACAAATTACTCAAACAGACCTCTTCATTTGGAAATCTGACCGAAATGGTTGATGGTTAAGTGAAATTTCTGACTAAGTAAGCAATCAAATTGACATAAAAATCCAATTTTTCTCACTGTTTACACACTATTTATACGTATTGTATAGCTACACTAGTATATTTGTTGACCCCATTGTCAATCCAAATTACTTAAAAAAAGCAACCTTGAGACCAAAAATCATAACAAGACCTCATATAAAATAGTTGATCATCAAATGAAATTTCTGATGAACAATTAAATCAATTAAAATGTATA